>MDKH01153695.1:0-28879 GCA_005239495.1 Nicotiana undulata | reverse complement strand
GTAATAATTAATTGTAAAAACGATTCTGGGGTTGGATAGTGAAATGGGTGGGGTTATGCATGCGTAGTATAGATACGGGTAGAAACCATGCTTGTAGGTTTATTTTTATATGTGCAATAGCCATCATGCTTAGGAATACCTGTCATTCATGCATTAGATACCCTGATGTTTAGGTTTATTTATTTCAGGATCCCCATCGTACTCATATCCACATAGAAATCGTGTTCCTAGTTAAGCAACAATAGAAATGGTTGTTATAATGTTACTGCCTCTGCATTTTCACAATTGATTCATCTAGAAATCCTGTTTTAGGTTAAATAATAACATCAACTATCGAATCTTGCATTAGAAATCATGTTACCTTAGGATTTCGTTCTCAGCATGCTCATGTTATCTATGCCAAAATCATGTGTTAAAAACATACTGTTGTGAACACTTAGAAATCCTGTATTAGGTTTCAGTAACTTAACAAGGAATTACAGCTCTGTATGTTCTGCTTTCATTAAAAAAGAATGTGTTAATGAATCTCGCTAAAAAGAATAGATTCTAATACTGAAAACGCTCATGCATAGGTTTGCATCATTCTACAACCTGCCTGCATTTAGATATCATGTTTTCAGGACCTGCATCCATACTTGTTTAAACTCTTAGCCTCGTAGTAATAAAACAGACTCAACCTGTCTAACTATTATTTTCTTAAACCAGGCAGTATAATCGGAGTATTTTAATACACCTAGGCAAACCTTAGGTATTAACACTTGTAAAAACTGGAAAACTATTCCTCTTTTGTGTACTGTCTGGCTAATTACAGATAAGAAATCAATAGTTTGAAAATGGTAAAAATCCTTTCTCTGAAACTCTGTAATAACACTGCCTCATTACTGCATTCTCGCCTAGACATCATGCCTTAGATTCTGAAATTTAAGACCTCGTTTGTGGTTGAGTCGTGCTAACTATGTGTACAGCTTGTGGAGGAATACTTGAGCCTCATATTTGCCTCTATGTTCTTCCCTTTTTTTGCAGTCCTAATTGTTTTGTTTGTCATTTAGAATTTTGTCCTTTTAACCTAGAGGTTCAGCCTAGTACTCACCCTCTAGGAATAGTAGTCCCTAACTTCCGCCAGGACTGGTAGGATGGGATGGGTAATAGCACGCAATAAGTTTTGTGACCAACATGCGTTTTAAATACCTTCGCGGGTGGGAAAGGGTAGAATATGGATATGATGACCGGTGCGCTAATACCACGTGTAGCTCTGCCTATCGGGTATTGCATTGATGTGATCCATATTACTTTAAACCTAGGACGTCTCTTCTCAAATATTTACTTTTGATTTCTTTCAAACTTTTAATAAACTTCAATACTTGTTTGAAATCCCCTCTTATATGAGTCTTACTTGTCATTTGCTTGTTTTTCGAATTCACGAAAACCATTTGGCCGGGAACCACAGTTGTGGATCCTGAGGGGTGCCTAATCCCTTCCCCTTGGGATAACTTCAAGCACTTACCCAATCTCTGGTAATGCGAACTAGTCTTATGTGTTAACTAATCTAGGTGCCCTCACGCACCATAAAAATTGTTAGGTGGCGACTCTTCCTTTTAACCCTCTTCCTTCAAAAGGAGTTGTCCAAAATGTCATAAACCCGATCTCTCCGCTTTAGGAGGGGAAAAATGGGGCGCGACACTTGGACTTTACTTTGAAATTCATGCATTTTAGTTTCCGATTCGTAGTTTTAGATATTATTTTTATCTTTTGATCGTGCCAGCGAGTTCATATGATATTTTTAGACTTGTGTGGATGTTTGGTTTGGAGCCCTGAGGGCTCGGATGAGTTTCAGACATGTTTCAGAATGGTTTTGAACTGAAATTGAACTGTTGGTATTGTCGGTGCTCAGTAATCACAATTGTTAGAACCAGACTCGCAATAGCGAAGGCGACAGTGGGGGAACAGATGTCGGAACTGCGACTTCCTCTTCGCATTTGCAAAGGAATCAGGATTTTGGCTATGTTTGCATTTGCGAAATTGTTCGCTTTTGCGGTTCGGACTAGCTTCGCAACTGTGAAGCCTCTATCGCAATTGCGATGATTTATGAGGTTGTCGGGGTTCACAAATACGAGCCCTGTTCCACAATTATGAGGGTTCGCAAATGCAAACCCTGTGTCACAAATGCAAACCCTGTGTCACAAATGCGACATCTGCAGCTGGCACAAAGGGCTGGGAGACGGGATTTTTGAAAATGTTCTCTCATTTTTGTACTCTAGACTCAGTAGGAGGCGATTTGGAGAGGGAATTTTCACCTACAAACTTTTAATAAGTGATTGTAATCTATTACTAATCATATTCCATCAATATATCTTATATATTAACACCAAAATTATGTGAATCAAAGTGAAAATTTGTGAAACCTTGTCAAGTTTTTGAAAAATAAGAATTTGAGTTTTGAGAGTCGATTTGGACTCGGATTTTGAAACTAATCACATATATGAACTCGTGGGTCATGGATAGTCGGAATCTACCATTGGACCCGGGTTTTGACCAGGCGGGCCTCAGGTTGACTTTTATTGACTTTTTGGGAAAAGTGTAAACATCTTAGCTTTATCTATTGTACTTGAATCATTGGTTGATAATATTAAGTCGATTTTGGTTAGATTTGATCCGCGCAGAGGCGAATTTTAGGGTAAAATCTATTTTCGGGAGTTATATAAGCCTAGTTGTCGTAAGTATCTTGCCTAACTTTTTGCGGCGAAGTAGCCCTTAGGATTTGGGATTGATTGTATCTTTTGTGCTATGTGAAAGCTGTGTACGCAAGGTGACGAGTGGTTACACGGGTTGTACATGGTGTTTGACCTGTTTAGGCTACTTAGACTCTTTACATGCTTTAATTGAATTGTCGTATCATGTTCTAGATTCTCATAGTTAATCTAGTCTTACTTCTATTAGTCACATCCTTACATGCCTTAAATGATTTTGTTAACACTTGTTCCATATTCTAATTGATAAATTGATCTCATGCCTTAGTCGAACTTGTTACCTCTATTATTGTTTCATGTTATCTCTTTCCTTGTTGATTTTCATTATTTGAAGTTATTGTTACATGTTATTTCTTCTGTTGTGAGTTATTATTATTTAATATCATGGTTATACATTATATCTCATTGTTGAGTTATGGTGTTGAAGCTGTGAAAGTCGTTATAACGTTGAGGAGAAATTGTTATTGTTGAAACATCTTACTTCTTGAGCGTTATACATTCATTGTTGTTGTCGATATTCTTGTACACGTTATGGTGGAGCCGTGGGCTATTGTTGTGGAAATATTGATATTGTTTATAGTTGGCAAGTTGTGATATATGGGAATTTATGGTGCGAGTTGATATTGTAATGTGATATCGATGCGCATGCGGCGGTATAAGGTTTGGGTTAATGTGCATGCGGCAGTATAAGGTGGGACTTACGTGCATGTTTCTTGTAGGGGAATTACGTGAAGCCACGCGGCGTTATAAGGTGGGCTAAAGTGCGTGTAGCTATTTCGGAAAAACTATTTTCAAAACTTATTTCAAATGTAAGGCTCACGCGGCTGTATAACAAAAGATTGAGATTGAGATTGAGATTGTAAATTCTAAATACGAGGTGGTATCTCGGTTGTGATTCTTAATATATATATACACGAGGCGGTACCTCGGTGGTGATTCTTATTGTACACGAGGCGGTACCTCATTGTGATTCTTGTTGTTTATCTCACGTTGCAAGAGTTTTGGTAGGAACACTTCTTATTATTTTGTTCTTCCTTATTTTTGTCATTTGTTGTCCGTATATGATCATTGTGGTTCTCTTTAACTTATTTCTTTATGTTATTTATGTGCTTACAATTCCGGTATTAGTTCATGCTGCCAACTATTTCGTATAAGTTATTTCTCCGTTTTTCATTATTTATCCTTATTACATATTCATATTGTTTATTTATATCCTAGTAGGTGTCATGACCTGGCCTCGTCACTACTCTACTGAGGTTAGACTTGATACTTGTCGGGTACCGTTGTGGTGTACTCATATTATGCTTCTGCACATATTTTTGGTGGAAAACCTGGTATGTCTGCTCGTGTCGGTCGTTAGTGATCATCTGTTAGTTTCTTTACGCAGACTTCAAGGTATGTCTGCTCGGCGCCCGCAGGCCTCGGAGTCACCTTCTTTTACTTTTACTACTGTTGTATTTTTCATTCAGACATTAATGTAGTAGGCACTCTAATATGACTCTATAGAGCTTATGAATCAGTTCCAACGGTCTTGGGGAGTGTATTGTTGTTGATTCTGTTTTCCGAAATTCACATTTGTTATTCGGCCTTGTTTAAGTATTTCTGCCAGGTTATTATTAATTGTTAGTCTTACCTAGTCGTAGAGACTATGTGTCATTACGACATCATACAGACGGAAATTAGGGTCGTGACATGGTATTCACCGAGTTGCTAAAATAATTATAGGAGAAGGATACGCAATGACATAAAACAAAAGCTTTATTAAAAAAAAGATAAACTTTGAAATTACGTGTACGAGTCTAGGATTCAGGGAAAGACGAAGTTGTAGTCGGGATGATTGTCCCTGGTGGCAATGACGACAAACCGCTCCATCCACCCATGGTCGTTGTCGTCATCCATGCTGGTGAGCAAAGTATGGTGGCCACATTTGCTAAAATTTATTACTCCCCCATAGAAAATCTTGGGGGAGTAGAGGTTTATCATACGAGACAAGGTGAGGTCCTCCTTCATTTCCTGGCACAACCGCTAGAGACGGGCCACTATTCGCCATACCAAAGGGCCCACATGTGCCAAAAAACCTGGTATCGATGGCACAACTCCGAAATCACGGGGTCAAGTCTCCCGCTTAAAGAAAACGCACCCAAAGTGAATAGGTTCGTGTAAATATACATAAAGCCATTCTTAGTGGAGGTTGCTCGCTCCACCAGATCAAGAGCACTGATTTTCAGGTCATGGCAGTCACAATCCTCATTCATAGCAGGAATGCTGGAAGGGCGAATAGAAGAACGGTATTTGCCAACAGCCCAAGTGCGGGAGTTTGAAGAAGGGAACTTCTCTTCGAAGTCCTTGCTGTGTTGAGATGTTTGGGGATGATGGTGCTCATCGTGGGGGGAGGGAAGGGGTCAACATCAACTTTGATTTCTTTATATTTGTAGGATAACCTCTCTCTTTGGCATTTTCAAACTAACTTATTAACTTATATGTTCAACCAAGGACGATGTTGTGTGTATATATGGTTATTCGAACAAAACCATGAAACAACCATACATTTTGTATACTTAAGGACAAAACCAAACAACCAAAATGTCTAACGAAAAGAGCATGAAACAATTTTTCCCTTTTGTGTTGAGCTTAAAAAACTTAAGGACTTTTTTACCCCACTATTTATTTGATATTCAGTTTATAATGTACAAGTGAATTTTCGAAATATTAATAATTACATGTAGTTTCATAGATATGTACTGCATACTTCAAATTTTTATGACTACTATTTGATTAATTATGTAGTCTTTTGACGTTTTTCTTTAGCATGATGTTCAAAGAGTAGTTTATTTTGCTATTTTTTGTATTTTACTTAGAATGAAAAATTATGATAGTATCAAACTTTATTTGAACTACTATATATATATATACAAATGTTTTTTTCGAAAACTAAATGAATAAAAAGTAACTAATGCGTGTCCATTCACTTTTCTTTTTAGAAAAAATCAATCATGAAATTAATTTTTAATTTGTATAATTTTGTTAGAACATCTTATCAAGTTAATTTACTTTAAATTTTTCAAAAACACCCTTTCCGGCATGTAATTCGTCTTCAACTTGATTTTCTTCTCTTTGATTAAAGGTCTTAAAATACTAATGAATAGTGTAAACAAAAGAAAGAATTACAAAAAAATACACATGACTTCACATCATAATAAAAAATGGCTTATGCTTTTAAGTTTTATCCTACCTAGTTCATATTATACATATTTTGAAAGTATTAGCAAATTCAAAATCTGTATTGTTACAATCATTGCTTCTAAAAGCTATGGAGTTAAATTTATGTTCTCACAACCATTGCATTCACTGTATCTTCTTCTCACATCTTACATAGCTTCAATGGGCCATGTATTTTCTGTTTCTCCCCCTTTTTGCAATGTCGGAAAATTGTAGATTAGAAGTCTACCATTGAAGGTCATTCAAGCTTTACTTTAGAAAATAGGACTTTTTTGAGTTTGTTAGTTGTTCCGATTGGGTGTTATTCCAATTGATTGAAAATATCAAAAGGAGTTCAAAATTTATATTTGAAGTGATTTGGAGTAGATATGAGTAAGATTTGAGTTAAATTCCAGAAAAAACGCAAGGTAGAAGACGAAGTCAGTTTTTTGTATAATTATATATAATTTTGTATAATAGTGTATATCATCTTATACACTATTATACACTTTTATACACGTTTATACAAACGTCTGTAGACGAACTTCTTCCACGGTTTTCATTTACAATTCTTGTTCAAAATCAGTCCAAATCTCCATTAAACTTCAAATTTTATATACAACTTGCTTATACTATTTCTAACAGGTCTAAATAACGACCACTCTAAATTTCTCACAAAATCAAATTTTAAATTTAAACCTGCATATTTAAGCTTGTTGAAGATCTATTTTTCACCACTCAAATGAATTTGGTTTGTTGAACTAACATTTGACTCACAGTTATTGATTCAAAATTTAACTTAAAAGCTAGAGCAATTTTTTAAAAAATTAAATAGTAATTTCGAGAATCTATTAGAGTTGAATGTTGAGTATTAACATATTATTGCTAGTTAGTTGTAAACTAAAATATGGACTATAAAATTAAAAAGTAGGGAGCCCACCTGTTCTTATGTGAAATTTTAGTTTTTCTTTTATAATTTTTTAACACTCAATGTTTTTATTTACTTTAGTAACTCCATAAGTAATGTAGCACTTGAATTCCTAATATGTAACCATCAATTTCCATTGCCCCTGTTATGAAACCCCAATGACATCAGCAAATTAACATCGCATAACATGGACCCGAAGGTTCTTGTCACTGTCATCGAAATGAGTAGGCACACACCAGTAATATTATGTACGTGTCCTTTTCACATGTTAGGATTATAGGTGTACAGGGACATAACAGTCAAGTAATAATAAACTTTTATGAAATACTTATTGCGACACTTCTATAATAATCAATAAAAAAAAGATAAATAGAATAAAATTACGAAAATTGCCTTGCTGACACGATTTGACTATTTGTAATATCTACAAAATACATATGAATTTCTATTCTCTTACTTTTCCTGCAAAATTGACAGATAGTTAGCGTGTTTTTGGTAAAAAGGAAATTAATTTTTGAAAAATATTTTTCAGTATTTTCATATTTAGTTGACTTAAATATTTTAAAAAATATTGTCTTTGTTAACTCTTTTTTCTTCCATTAGAGAAAAATGGCTTCCCTATCAAAAGGAGAAAAATATTTTTCAAAATCTCTTTTCAACATTTTCCGCTCTATTCCTCACCCACACCTCAACTACCAACCACCCCCACCCCCTACCCAACCCCACCCCTCACCCTTACCCTAGCGCTCTTACCCATCTCGTCTTACAGGATTTTCCTAAATTGTATATTCTCTTAAAGATATTTTTGTTACCTAATTAAACACCAGAAAAATAAGTTAGAGAACCACTTATTTTGAACCCTTAATTTAGGAGGGGTGGAGAAAAAAAAAATAGAAATTTGACTATTACAAAAAAAAGTAAAAAGAAAAAAAAATTGTGGGGTGGGGTGGGTAGGTGGGGGTGAGGGTGGGTGGGTGGTGACGAAATTTTTTTTTTTTGGAGAGAGGGCATGGGTGACGTTAGGTGGGTGGGTGTGGGGTGGAGTGGGTTGGTGAGGGTAAAAAATAAGGTGGGAAAGCTTAGCTTGAGAAGGAGTTTTGAAAAGTGTTATCCCTTCTTTTGACAAGAAAAATATTTTCCTCCAATTGGAGGAAAATGAGTTGATGAGGAAAATATTTTTCAAAACATATAAGCCAACCAAACATGAAAAAATTCAAAAATATTTTTCAAAAAACATTTTTCTTCATACCAAACACACCCATAGAAGAAATAATTGGTATGGATGGGGCCCACTTAGGGACTGCAGATGAGTAGGCACACACCAGTAACATCACGTGTCATTTTCACATGTTAAGATTATAAGTGTACAAGGGCATAACAGTCAAGTAATGGTAAACTTTTATGAAGCATTTATTGTGACACTTCTATGGTAACCAATGAAAAAAAGATAAACCGAATAAAATAACGAAAAATCGCCTTGCTGACCCGATTTGACTATTTGTAATATCTACAAAATACATATGAATTTCTATTCTCTTACTTTTCCTGCAAAATTGACAGACAGTTAGCGTGTTTTTGGTAAAAAGGAAATTATTTTTGAAAAATATTTTTCAGTTTTTTCATATTTGGTTGACTTAAATATTTTGAAAAATATTGTCTTCATAAACTCTTTTTTCTTCCATTAAAGAAAAATGGCTTCCTTATCAAAGGGAGAAAAATATTTTTCAAAACTCTTTTTTAACCTTTTCTGCTCTATTCCTCACCCACACCTCAACTACCAACCACCCTCACCCCTACCCCGCCCCACTTTCATCCTTACCCTAACGCTCTTACCCATCTCGTCTCACAAGATTTTCCTAAATTGTATATTCTTTTAAAGATATTTTTGTTACCTAATTAAACACCAGAAAAATAAGTAAGAGAAACACTTATTTTGAACCCTTAATTTCGGTTAAATTTTGTAGATTAAATTTGGGGGGATTTGTAGTCGTACCCTATATTTGTGTCATCTTATAACTTGTACCATATATTTAAAAATTATCGATTTGGTAGCCAGTTGACAAAAAATCCGTAATAATATGACAATTACACCCCTGATAAATCGCGTGATCTGCAACCTCATTCATGAAGAAAGATCTCCTCATCTCCTCTCAGCAGCTTTATCGAAACCAGAAACTTGTCCAGATTCATTTTCAAAAGCACACTTTGCATGACTTGTTTCACCTTGAAGCTAAAAACTGCATGCTAATGTAGCATGAAGTTGTTTCATGTTGAAGCTAAAACTTTATGCTAATATAGCATGAAGTTGTTTTACATTGAAGCTAAAACTTAATGCTAATGCATGGTGAAGTTTTTTATCCTGCAATCTATAGTTTAGTCATGAGTTTTATCCGAAACTTCAGTCTAAACAAGTTGAAGTTTTTTAGTTCGTTTGCTAAAACTTCATACTAAACTTGCTTAAGTTTTTATCTTGCAATATGTAATTTTAATGAGCCTTTTCTAATGCATGTTGAAGGTATTTAATTTATTTGCTAAATTTTCATACCAAAACATGCTGAAATTTTGCCCTGCAGTCTACAGTTTTGTCAATAATCTTTTATTAAAAAAGTGCAAAATGATCCTTCTAAAACTCTTTTAACAAAAAAATAAATATAAATACAAATAAAAAAATAAAACGGGTATAAGTTAAAAAGCGCTCAGACAATTTTCACCTTATGGAGATTGGAGTGTTGGTCAAAATACACGGTGGTAGCCAAGGATGGGCCGAAATTATAGTAAAGAGCCCAAACAAAGTGTAGCCCAACCTGCCTAGGGCTCTAATTCTATTATTCCGCTCACTTTGCCCTTATAAATAATGCCATTATGTCTCTCTGTCTTTCCCAGGGTTACAGAAGTTGCTCCTTCTAATGTCAATCAACTCTATTCTCAAATTGTGCAGCTTGAGCTTTCTTATAATTTTCTTATACGATCTGGATCTTTGGTTATAGTAATTTGTATTTTTATTTATTATTATTTTGGTTGCTGTTATGAAATAAAGACCTCTTTTGTCTCTGATGATGAGCAAAAATATAACTTTCGTTCTTCTGAGATTAATTATGCGGAAAGTTTATGGAGACCTGAACTGAAGAGACAAAAGAGGGATTATTATTTCACGCTTTAATTTTATTTTGTTTTAATTTTCGTTGCAAAAACGAGCTTGCTATTTTTCATAATATCAAAATTTGTTTTTGTTTTATTACCTCTTTTGTCTCTGATGATGAACAAAAATATAACTTTCGTTCTTCTGAGATTAACTATGCGGAAAGTTTATGGAGACCTGAACTGAAGAGACAAAATTGGGATTATTATTTCACGCTTTAATTTTATTTTGTTTTAAATTTTCGTTGCAAAACGAGGTTGCTATTTTTTCATACTTCTATTTTAATTAAACATCTTGAGGTTCATTTTCAGGTTATATTAAATGTGATTCAATTTTAATTATTATTAATACATGTTTAAAAAGATGAAAATATATTTACTACATAATAACAAAATTATTTTGTTTAGATTTTGGCAAGTGTGTAGGATAATCATTTTGGGTTAGGAAGGTATTTTCATACTTTCATACCACATTAAAAAGTTTTTTTGTAAGTACTAAAGCTAATGGCCTACAATTCACATTTTGAACATATTCGAAATTGTAATATTCAGAGGCGGATCAAGGATTTGAGGTTTATGGGTTCCTATCGTAATTTTAGATTAAATATACATTAATAACTGGGTTTACAGTTAAATATATATAAATATTTAATAATTTTTTTAAATACAAATACAAGGTCTAAGCAAAAATTATTGGGGTCCTGTGAACCTGTCTTTTATTTTCTAGATCCGCCGCTGGTAACATTATATAGAAACATTCGAAAGGTTCTCTGTTCAAGTTTAGCTATGAAGCAATAAATAGATAAATATAATTAGAAAAAATAAAATATATAGACAAAACTATGTTTTATAGTGCTTTTAACTTGTGTATCAATTAAAATAAAAGAACAAGAAATGGAGTTTGTTGTTTCTTTATATTTGTGGAAGATTGAAGCAATTTAGCTATTCAATTATCTCCTGACCAGTTTAATATAGGAAACAATAATGTGAATTAGGTCAACGATCAAGTTTGAACCTAACCTACTAAAGTAGCCTGTTTTTGAACTAACCTTAATATTCTAGTACGAATAAACTACAATTTTTTCCCAAAAAGGAAAGAGTAACTTAACCTCATGAATCCCATGTTTTTGTGATTGAAATCCAATCAAAATTGAGTGTAATAATGATATCATGGAGGTCAATATCATTCTAATTGGTGCAGCCCCTTTCGAGCCTTGGGTATTAAATTTTGTTCCTTCCAAATTGGATATATGTAGCATAACGGATATAATCGGGTTTCAATATGGTATACCAAATGCCAAATGAGAAGTCGGCAGCTCTATCCACATGTTTTTGAAAAAAGTTTATATGGCGATCGAGATACTGATATATATGGCGCATTCGTCGAGGGTGATTCCTCATACTAGCCAGCCCACTAGCTCAAAAAGATTATCGCGACAAGTGCTTAGTGTTTGCAAAGATTTCCTAGATCGAATCAGCACGAGCGCAACCTAGTGTCCCATGATCACGGGACACAAAATATCACAACATTTTGGGTTCAATGTATGTTGAATACTGACTCATTTGTTTGTACTTAATGAATGTCTGAATCTTGGTCATTTAGATCTCTTATATTAAGTGCGTTTTTTTAAAGAAAGTTTGGATCTTCATTATTCGGATCTAAATCGTTCTGTTAATTTCTGTTGTTATTTATACATTTTAATTGTTGCCTTGAACTATTACTTCAAAGGATTGTTGCCCCTTTGTGCCCAGTATGTTCTCCTCGTTGTTGTATCTAGTTGTTTACTTCCTGTTATTATTTTCTGTTATACTATTGAATTGCATAGGTGTTATCTGTTGACGTGTCCTAGCCTTGTCACTACTTCTCCGAGGTTAGGCTCGGCACTTACTCAGTACATGGCGGTTGTAGACATTGAGTGAGGGAGTAACCTTCAGTCCACGGCGACATTGTGGTAGTCCTGCAAAGTTTTTTTTTACTTCATGACAATTTAATGGATCTTAATATGTCTGTTTCATTAAGATATATGTAACAGAGACTTAATTTCATCAAGATGCTATCATCCATATTCACTATTAATTGTTGTCGTCGACTACCATTATCATCTACCACCATGCCACCAATCACTACCATCATCCTTAATCATAGCCGCTACCATTGTCGACTAACACCACCCAACATCCCCACCACCATTATTCTCAACGACAACCAACAATCATCCACCTCAACTACCACAATTAACCACCCAATCACCATCAACAACCATAGCAGACACTGACATCATTATAAACTACCACCACTCACCACCATCTTTCTCAATCACAACTACCACCACTACCATCTGCAATTATTAACTATCACCACTCAGCACCATTATCCTCAATCATAATTGCTACCACTACCATTCACCACTAGCTACTACCCTAAACTACCACCATGAACCAAATCTACCACCAATCATCGCTTTTAATCTGCATTCATAAGTACTACCATTAGTCATCACCACCAGCAACTATCATATTTTAAAAAGCTATATGTTTTAGTGATGGAATATTAGATTAGTTAGTATTTTATTTGAATTTTATGTTTATTAATTTTCTAATAAACGTAACTTTATACATTCAGATGTAAAAACCAAACAATGTTAATCATTTAGTATTCAAATCTTAATAAACATCTTAACATACAGATGTGTATTCAGATTTAGATGTCTTAATCGTAATACACATCTTGATATTTAGACATGTATTACGATTCCGACGTCTTAAACTTAAAAAAAACAAATGAGGCCCAACTCTTGGGGTTCAACTAAACCATACTGACAAGCCTCAAACAGTTATATCAATTGATGTATATGCTCGAAACGCAAATATAAATCACAAATACTAGAAATGAAGGGGAAGTGCACAGTTAGCCAGTAATAAGGCATGTATTTACCTTTAAGTCACTATTTTAAATGTCATTAGTCTTTATCCACTGCTTTAATAAGCTTTTACCCGCCCGGACGAAAATACCCTTCTGCTCACAAAGTTCAGGACCAAGTGTTCTTAACTTATGAGCTTGTTACTGTAAGTTCATGACTGGTTGTCCTTAATTTATCAGCTTGTAAGTCTAAGTTTAGGACTACCTATCCTTAACTATTGAACTTGTAACTCTAAATAAGGACTACATGTCCTTAACTTTTGAACTTGGAAGTCAAAGTTCAGGACTACCAGCCTTACTTTCTGTGCATGTAACTCTAAGTTAATGTAACGATCTGGTCGGTCGTTCCGTGAGATTTGTCTCGTTTTCTCCGTTTCTGCTTTATCATGTGTTGCTAAGCCCAATTTTTTATTGTGTCAGGTCGGTTGGTTCAGGTTCAGAATGGTCGTGATGAGAGTTGAGACACTTAGTCTCTTAAATTGGCTCAATAGTTGAAAAAGTCAACTGGGAGTTGACTTATCGGTAAACGATCACGGAATAGAGATTTTATGGCTCGGATAGCTTCGTTAGGTGATTTGAGACTTAGGAGTGTGTTCGGAATGTGGTTCTGATGTCCGGAGTAGAATTAGGCTTGAATTGACGAAATTTAGTTTTTGGCGATTTCCGGTCGGCAGTGGAAAATAGGCTATAGGAGTCGAAATGGAATTCCAGAAGTTTGAGCAGGTTCGTAGTGTTATTTTGGATATGTGTGCAAAATTTCAGGTCAATTGGACTTGTTTTGGATGGTTTCGGTACTTTTGACGGAATTTAGAAGTTTCAAAGTTCATAGGCTTGAATCTGATGTGATTTTGGTGTTTTTGCATTCTTTTTAGTGTTTCGAAGGCTCGACTAAGTTTGAATAAGGTTAAGGGATGTGTTGGTATGTTTGGTTGAGGTCCCGAGGGTCTCAGGTAAGTTTCGGGTGGTTAATAGATCGATTTTTGGTTTTGAAACTTGGCAGTTTTTGCTGGTGTTGCTTTAGAAGAAGTTTGTTCTATGCGTTCGCGGTGGGGTCCCGCGTTCGCGAAGGGTTATGGGGGCTTTTTGCTCTATGCGTTCGCGAAGTGGTGCCGCGTTCGCGTAGGTTTGGCCAGGGAAAGGTATGCGAACGCGGGGAGGAGAGCGCGTTCACGAAGAAAAAGGAGTTGGTCAGATGGGCCCCCATCAGTTGGCCTATGCGTTCGCGTCAGAGGGTCCGCGTTCGCGGAGGCAGAGTTTGGAAAGCCTTTGCGTTCGCATAGTACAGGACGCGTTCGCGAAGGTTATTTCGGAAGCAAGTCCCGTTTGGCCTACGCGAACATGAGGATAGGGCCGCGTTCACATATAAGGACCTGCACAGAGTATTTAAGTCTCATCTTTCGCGATTTTCAGTCCATGTACACCATTTTTGGGCGATTTTTGAAGCTTTTGAGAGGGGTTAACTAGGGAATCAAAGGAGAAACGCTTGGAGGTAAGATTTTTGACTTCATAACTCGATTCTATGTTGTTTTCTAAGTGTTTAAACCTGAAACTAGTGGAATTAAACCCAAAATTGGGGAAGTTAGGGCATGGAAAATTGGAGACTTTAATTGAGAAATTGAAGAGGCAATTGTGGTCTGATATTGATGTTCTTGGTATGTATAGACTCGTGGGAGGATAAGGATTCCGATTTTGTGATTTTTATCGAATTCCGAGACGTGGGACCGGGGGTTGGGTTTGGCCAATTTCGGGAATTTTGCCTAATTGTGATAATTTTCGAATGAGTTTCCTCTCCTTAGCATATTTTGATGTTATTATTTGATTTTGATAGACGCGGAGCTTTTGGGAGCCGATTCGAGAGGCAAGAGCATCACAGAGTAGTTTTTGGGCCGGTTTGAGGTAAGTAACGATTGTAACTCTAGACCTGAGGGTATGAAACCCCGGTATTTTACATTGCTTTGGTAAAAGAGGTGACACACATGCTAGGTGACGAGCGTGTGGGTAAGCACCAATGGGGATTGTGACTTGGTCCGTCCCGTAGCTAGTATTAAGCCGCATGTTTGATTTGGAACATCATGATATCCTGTATTTTTTACACTTATACTTATTTATGGGCTGTATGCCATGTTTGGGGCCTTATGCCGACCTGTTTTAGACCTTCAGGGGTAATTTTTCCACTATTCTCACACTATTTTTGGTAGAAAATTTATGAACTCAGTCATGCTTTATATCTATTACTGTTATCAGTATTATCATACTGTTTTAAAATACCGAGAGGTATTTTGGGCTGAGTCCCGTGAGTTGAGATGAGTTGCCCGAGTGGCTTGAGAGAATGGCTGAGTGAGGCCGAGAGCCGAGTATGTGAGGATAGTTATGGATCGGGATACACGCCGCACCAGATATTATATGGATCGGGCTGCAAGCCGCATCATATATATATATATATATATATTGGATCAGGCTGCACGCCGCAGCAATATAACGCTTGGGCTGTAAGAGCCCCTCCCGGAGTTTGTACATCCGCAGTGAGCGCAATCGACTATTATTTGGATCGGGTTGCACGCCGCAACAGATATTATTTAGATCGGGCTACACGCCGCAACGTATGGTATGTGGATCGGGCTGCACGCCGCAACGATTATGTGTATTCATGGTACCTGTTGAGTGAGAGTGCTGAGTGTGGGCATTGACTTGTGCTAGTTGAGTCACGAGTGACTGAGAGACCCTATTTTTGAGTGATACTGTGTCCGAGAGGCTATAAATTGTGAGGTCATTGTTTTACTCTCATTTTAAACTGAGTCTATGTAATAAACGCTGAGTTAATGTTTTATGCAAGTTTAAAGGGGGAATCTGGAGTTTGCAGAGTATTTGGAAAATGTAGACTTTGGATTTACTTTAATTGTTTTCACTGGCACATATTTTTATGAAATTATTACTTTAAAATGCTCGTCATTGTACTCAAGTCCTTAGTTACTTTGGTTACTTACTGAGTTGGTGTACTCACGTTACTCCCTGCACCTTTGTGTGCAGATCTAGGTACCGGGCCAGCGCTCTAGTTGGCTTCTCACTTGATTTGGAGTTTGATCAAGGACAGAGGTAGCTGCTCAACGTTCACAGCTTGCCTTCTTTCCTTTCTTAGTTCATAGATTTTGAGTATTCCCTGGATTGTACTAGTATAGGCTTGTTATCAGATATTGTATTTACCTCTTTAGATGCACATGATAGTTGATTTCGGGTGTTGGGACCGGGGTTAGATTTGACTCTTTTTGGTATTATTGCTGTTAATTATGTTTTTAAACAGGAAATCTAAATGAAATATCTTGACTTATGATTTTAAACGGAAGGCTTAAATGTTACTCTCAGTAGTTGGCTAGCCAAGTTCCACGATAGGTGCCATCACGACCTAAATTGATTTGGGGTCCTCACATTTAAGGACTACCTGTCCTTAAATTTCGAGCTTGGAACTGGAAATTGAGGACTGTTGACACCCAATTTTGTCCCTCCTTTCTTCTAATTAACTTTCTTGAGCTCCTAAGTTACTAATAAACTAAATACTATTTTGCTACTATTTGTTTTTAATAACAATTGTTACTACTACTATCATTAGTATTAGTATTATTATTTATACAATTTTTTTTATAGAATTACTACTTCTACTACTACTATTATTATTATTATTATTATTATTATTATTATTATTATTATTATTATTATTATTATTATTATTATTACTACCACTATATAATTTTAATATTCTTATTCTTATTATTATTATTATTATTATTATCATTGTTAATACTATTGTTGCAATTAGTACTGTTACTACTCTAAATTATCTACCTAATATGATTTTATACCAATTTAGGAGCCCAAAAAAATTTAGGAAGAAAGAAAATAACAAATTAAGCCAAATCTTGCATTTTCAAATAAACCCATCAAAACAGGCCCAATTCGGCCAGCCCATAAGTCGGCCCAAATCCGCCAAACCAACAACCTAAAATTCTCAACTTCAGCCCAACTATAGAATACTCTAGAATCCACCAAATCTGCGTCGTTTTGATAAATATTCTAGACTTAATCTCAGCCGTATAAGCTCTTAATCCAACAACTGAAATTATTTATTTCATTCCCAAATACCTAAACACAATTAGACGTTCAATCTCTCTATTCTCTGTCCAAAAGCAGACGCTCCTTCTCCCTTTCCTCTTCTTCACAAAAATTCAATCTTCTTCATCCTCTACATCAGAATATGGTGCATCATTTTTGTGCATATGTCATTTTCCCTCTATCTCATCTTTTGTCTTGATTGCCTTCTTTTATCTCTTTTTTTGGTCATGAATCTTCAAGGTGCAGACCAAATCTCACCATTTCGGGTATGGCCTGAAAAATCACGTGAAGATCCAGGCACTCTAACGTTCTAATTTCAAAGGGGCACTTTTGACTCGATTCAAGCCTCAAAATCCCGTCCAAACATGAACCCTACCCCTAATTCATCTCTTATAAATATCAGACTTGGTGGAGATTTTTAGGGTGCAGCGCTTGCCGCTTTAGACGGGGGCTGCCGCTCGAACACTACTGTAACACTACTATCACTCTTCTCGTCTCTTAAAAACTCTCAAAAAGAACTTTCAAACTTTTATTTCCTGTCTCGGTGTACTTTAGCCGCGATAGAGGTGCTCGAACCCTTTTGACTCGAGGTTTGGGTCTGTTCATAACAAGGGAGTAGATCCGAGGTCGAAGCCCCGGTTCACTGCCCCCAAACAAGTCAGTGTTCTTTCTTTCCCTTGCTTTCCTCTGTTAAAATTTGTTTCGCTATCTTGTGCGTTTAAATGCCATGACTGTTTATTTCCATGTAATTGAGTGGTAAATGACGATAGAATGCTTATGCAAGCATCTTATATGTATAGTAGTTCTTGACTAATGTGATATCATGATCTAGCTAACTTTGATAGTTTGTTTGGGTCCATTAACAGTAAATACTAGTACACTGTCATATGAAAAATTCATGCATTAAGGTTCCATTTGGGTTTGTTGCGTTAGAATTTCATGGCCAAACTTTGTTAAGTTGTTACTGTTTTCACATAGTGTCCAGATGTTAATTTACAAGTCATGTTCTTTTAACATACACACTGTTTCTAAGTATTTTAAATTGCATTCTTGAGAGAACTCAAAGTTTGAATACTGTAGTGGCAAGAATATTGTGTAAGAAAATGTTTAGGCGTTTTGTTACAATCTTAAACTTAATTATCAATTTAGTTTGACTCAACTGGTTGTCATAGTTTAAAGCACATACCACTACCACATCTTCATGTTACATTAGGAACATTGATTTAGGAGTTATTCCAATAAACCAATCACGAAGTTAAAAAAGAAATGGATGACTTGCGCTTCTATTCCTCCACGATAATGATACTACTACTAAAGGTTTTTTTTACATGTGCTTTAAAGGAAATTGATTTATGAAATTCGTACATGAGTTATGTGAATAAATGTTGGAATATTTCCTTCTATTTGATAGTAGGAAGTACTAATATCTTTTTATTTCATTTCTTATAATGGCCATTAGAGAACATTACCCTTTTGTTTTCTATTTAAGTAAAACAAAGACACCTTTATTATAATTAGTGTGCTGGTCGGAGAATGCATTTTGGGGACAATTATTAGCATGCTTAAGCCTTGGATTCTTTCATTATACAAAAATGTTAGTTTACAGAACATGGACTTGAATGGTGGTGGTGACTTTATTTTACTTATTTTGTCCTCTAAAATAAAGATTTAGATCTCCACCTTCTAATCTTCGTGTCTTTGTTTTATTTTGCATGACACACGGGCGCGCTCTTGAGTATTGCTTTGAGACCTCACGACACCGCAGCACTTTACCCGCATGGAGTCAACACACTTTTCATGTTCTCGCTGCCTCACGTAGCGACAAAACAACAAAATTATCCCGCATGGGATGCTGGCTGTGAAGCCAGTCATTTGACCTTTTGATTTTACATTTCTCACTTTGTTGCTTCTTTGAGTTTGATGAAAGTTCAATTTGAATACAGTAAAGATGTTGATTACAATCCTTACTTAGCTTTAATATTTATTAACCTAAGTTTGGCCGGTTAATAATTTTTAATAGATCTTAAAAGGTGCCTTACCCATTCCTTTTGAGATAGTTAGAATCCTTACTCAGATCTTAAGGTTAAGCAGATCATAAAAACAGAGTTAGCTTTAAGCACTACTTAGTTAATATTGATGTCCTAATTCACCGTTAAAGTAATTAGGTGACGACTCTTTAACTTTAATTAAACCTTCAGAATCACCAATATGTTATACTCTAATTTGACCCGCGTTAAAATGGGGTATAACAAGGACTACCTGTCCTTAATTTCTGTGCTTGTAATTCTAAGTTAAGGACTATCTGTCCTTAATTTCTGTGCTTGTAACTCTAAGTTAAGGACCAAGTGTCCTTAGATTATGAGCTTATTACTGTAAGTTGAGGACTAACTGTCCTTAATTTATGAGCTTGTAAGTCTAAGTTAAGAATTACGTGTTCTTAATTTTTGAGCTTGTAACTATAAGATTAGGACTACCTGTCCTTATTTCAACATAATTCCTTCCTATCAAGATGCTATTGTACAATGAGGCCATAATTGGATTTCTCGATAGTCTATCTCAAGACCGACCGAAAAAAGTGCTCTCTAAATCGAACGTGAAAGTAGTTTTCCATCAGACTGCTTTTCCTCTTGTAGATCAGTGCGGTTTTACGAAGAGTCTAAGCATAATTCACCCGTGTTGATCAATCAAGAGGTTCCCCCTTCTCTCCAATTCTCATTTTCTTTGGGGTCGTTAGTTACCAGAGCTTGAGGATCTGGAGCCGGTTAAAAGAAAGTGACTCTTTTTATTTTTCTTATAATTATATAATAATGCAAATACGAATGTGAAAAAAGAGGGAAGAATAAGATTAAACTAAGAACTCAGAAACTTTTTCTAAGACTTGCAGATTCATGGGAGTTGGCTCAGCAAAATAAGAGCTGCAACCTTAATCCGGAGGATGTGATTACTTGTCAGGCTTAGATCTCGCATTGATCTCACTGTTGTGGCTTGGTAAGGTCCTCCTTAAAACCGCCAGCTGGTCTACGATGTTCAAACGTACGTTAATGCGAACTCGGACTTTTGAAAATGGAAGAGCAAGTATTTCGCGTATTCAAACCTTTGGGAGAGACCGGCATGGAAGAGAAAATGGACAAAAAAGAGATAGAAGAAAGTGTAACATCGTCTTTTTATATTAATTTTAATAGACTAATGGATACTTTTGCTTAACGTTAAAAATGCTGAATAAAAAGTAAATATCACTTTAAAAAGTGACTACCCCACACAATTTTTTACTTTATATTTAATAACATATTAATAATATAAAAAAGCTTCAGAGACATCTATTGTGCTGACATTTGTATTTCAAATTAATTATAAATCTTTTGTACAATGCAAAGAGGAATTTTATATTCTTGTGGTCCTTCAAAATCTATAAATTGCATTACAAAAGAATTTACCAACGCAAAAGGAAATTAAGAAACTAAAAATAAGGGTTTAAAAAAAATCTAATATCTCAAACCGCATGAGGTTTAGTGTCACAAGAGATGTTGTTTACGGTTTTACACAATAACTAATGTTTACTAATTAATTAAATTTTCAAAGTTTCCAATTTCCGATATGGATTATTTCTTTCTATTTTTTTTTATTACCCCGATATATGGAATAATAATATTTTTCTTATACTCAGCACTTTTACCAACAGTACATCCCAACTACCGGAGATGGGAACGATGAGATCAGAGAAGGATAGAGATCTGGAACGTCTGATTCCGGTGGGAACCTTAGCCTTAGAGATCAACGGTTCCAAATCTTCTTCGCCTTCTGCATCTCCCTCAGCTTCCTCGTCCCTTTCTCATCCCTCTGGCAAAGAGGTCGCTTTTTCTCTCTCTTCTAACCCTTTTGGAACAAATAATAAACACACGTAGCGAATTCAGAATTTAGACGTTGTGAATTTTGAGTTGAGCCAGTGATTCTAAAATGTAATAATATAATTGTATCGAAAATAGTAAGCTACTGTAATTATGTGTTGTTAGATTATAAGTGTTAATCATGGATTGGTATGATATGCATGGGTGATGGGACCCCTGCATGTCCGTTAAGTTTTTTTTTTTTTTTTTTTTTTTTTTTTTTTTTTTTTTTTGTGTTTAATTTTCCTCTAAATTGTTTTTCTTGGCAGGCATTTGGCAAAGTAATTCATAGCTGGATTTCAAAAAAATTTATTAGCGGATGGTTAGTTCCCTAATTCTGCTAAAATATCTCTTTTGACATAATTTTGATAAATGCTGTATTATTGTCTTAATGTTTAACTTTTTTCATGAATTAAGAAATATAAACTCCTTAAAATCTTATTTTGTCTTTTGCAGTGTCATCTTATTTCCCATAGCCATAACCTTCTACCTCACTTGGAAACTCATTAATTTTGTGGATGGCTTCTTTTCTCCAATCTATAATCATCTTGGAATTGATGTATTCGGTCAGTAGTACTACTACTTTCCTATCCTTTTTTTGAAATTTAAGATCTTTTTAAGCATGTTACAATATTTGCATAACTATAAAAACTACACTTATTAAGCATAAAACGTGAAGTTTAGAGTTAAATTATTAATATCATTTCAGTGACAGACCAATAAAAAAATAGTGATACATAAATCTGAACGAATGAAGTATTTAGCTTGTTTAATATTGAGGGAAATTAGTTCAGTAGACCTATAGGTCACGGGTCAAGTCAAAGGAGAGCCTTGGAGTAGCAGTAAAGTTGTTTCCGTGTGACGTATAGGTCACGGATTCGAGCCGTGGGTAGGGTAGGCTGTCTACGTCACACCTATGGTCCTTCCCCACACCTTTCGTGAACGCGGGATGCTTTGTACACCCCTTGCCATAGTTCTGTTGAATACTTGAATAGTTTGATTTCTTTTTCATTTTATGAACAAGTGCTGTATCTCACATAACTATTTCTAATCTAACAATTCACAGGTGTTGGATTTTTGACCTCATTAATTTTCATATTCTTGGTTGGGGTGTCCATGTCCTCATGGTTAGGTTCTTCTCTTCTTAGTTTAGGAGAATGGTTCATCAAAAAAATGCCCCTTATGAGTTATATCTACACTGCTTCAAAGCAAATTAGTCGAGCAATTTCACCAGGTATATATTATTTTAATTAAAAGTTGATTATGAATATTCAAAATTATATTAAACAGAATGCAGTAAATAAATTGTTTCAGATGAGGATTCACATGCCTTTAAAGAAGTGGCTATCATAAGGCATCCACGACTTGGGGAATATGCATTTGGCTTCATTACTTCAACTATTATTCTTCGTAAGAGTACAGGTGCAGAGGAAGTTTGCTGTGTTTATGTTCCTACTAATCATCTTTACCTTGGAGATATATTCCTTGTCAATTCTAAGGATATTATGAGGCCCAATCTATCTGTTAGAGAGGGAATAGGTAAGTGTTTAAACTTCAACTTTCTCCTGAAGTCTCTTTGGTATAACATAAGTCATTTTTTATTCAAATTTACCAATATTTTGATGAAATTTTTGAGTATTAACAATAATGTCTAGATATTAGTTATAACTAATATTAAGAAGTTAAAAGTTAAATATATCGTAAGCAAAAACCAGACCTTGAAGGGGAGCCTTGGTGCAACGTTGGTTCCGTATGATTTATGGGTTGCACGTTCGAGCAATGGAAGCAACCGTTAATACTTGTATTATGGTAGGTTGTTTCCATCATATTCCTTGGGGTGCGGGCCTTTCTTGAACCTTGCGAAAATATTAGATGCCTTGTGCACCGGGCTGCCCTTTAACCAAACACCAGAAAATGACTTCATTCTTAGAAAATTACTTATGGCATACCAAACAGTACAATTATCTATCAGGATTGATATATGTAGTGGCCAACTTTACTTTTAAATGTTGCAGAAATTGTTATCTCTGGAGGCATGTCTGTACCCAAGATTTTGACCATAGTGGATGTGCAATCTATTCTATCTCCAAGAGTTGGAAAATTTGCTATTCCTCAAGTTTGATGATCAAACTGTTTCTACATCAGTATCCATTGACAAATGTCAGAGTTGGGGAAGATGAACTGGACCAGTAAATTGGATGTTGGCTACCTTGACTTGCTGTTAATATTATCTAATAGATAACCTCCCAGTAGATAATACTTTTAGCTCTGCTTCTACTTATTCTCTTGCGAACAATGGTAAAGGAGGAAATTGTTTTATTTGTGGGATGTGACCTTTGCTCGGATCTTATGTAAACGCGGAATGCTTTGCGCATCACTTGCCCTTTTAAGAGCTAGCCTGTAATGAGTAAGAAATATACCACATCGATTAGAGTGCGAGTTGCAATGTATTTTGAACTGAAAGCTTAACTTAAATACACAATGCCTATTAGGAGCTTTGTTTTCTAAATTTTGTCTCTCCCTTCAAATAAGTCCTTTGATATTATTGGAGTTTGATGAGCTTAAATGGAGCGATATGAACAGAGATTCACACGGTTAATTTTAACTTACTTGAAATTGAGGCGTAATTAGTATTCTTATTGTTTGTTTATTTGTTATATCGATCATGTAATTTCATCATCGGTGCCAATAAACTATTTGTGTGTTTATCCTAAAAAACAGATAACAATTGAATTTATATGTGATTTTAAGGATATGCGGATTAATTCAATACGAGTGATTAATGACGTTAGATTAATCAAATGAAAAACGTAATAGATGACCAAACCAATAATAAGGGTTATTACGAGCCCGGTCGATGGCTCGATGAAGAACCTGGCCTCGATTCCAAGCTTATACTTATGAAGAACTTAAGAACAAGAATAAGAATTTGAACAACAAAGAGAATTGATATAAATTGCCTTGATATGCGTGTTACAATGTGTCTCCTGAATAATAATCTTTAATCTTTCCCCTTTATATAGTAAGGGAGTTTTACCCTAATTACAATTCTAAGAAAGGTAAAAAATTTCGCTAATCACTGATTTTCTGCCGATACTGGTTGAGATTCACACCGTGATATCCAGTTGGGCATGGACATCACGACCCTCTGTTAGTCGTGTGTAGCTGTTTGATAATGCCCTCCGACGTCTTAATCTCAAACCGGACCCGAAGGACATGCCCCCGATACCCTCGAGGGAAGATGTTTTTCCCGAGACCCGATACGAAGGCTCCTCGCTCTGAATCCGATTCATTACGGCCACGTTCTTACTCCGTTTGGCTTACCGGGAAATCGAAGTGTTCAGTGAGCCCGATTTTACCCGTATACAAGTGCACATCCAGTTTTTGTGCTCTTAACTTGGCATCCCCGTTAGATGATCATACTAAATTGCAAGATAGAACAATTCATGTATAGACTAAAGCAAGCTTCTTATAAAGGTTGCAATTTCGCATATTTGACGATTCTATATCATATAGTAGCTCCTTCAAGATGTCATAATGGAATAGAACATAATATCTAGTGTACCAATTTCATAAATCTAAGCAAGTGGTTTAGTGAAACAATCGCAATGAGCTCATCATTTCTTTTTCTACTAGCATCTCATTCAGAGTAGCATACATATGATTTTGCCCAAGTGATTTCGGTCTATTATCTCAATTCAACTGCATCTAAATTTGAGTATGGGGCTTTAGAGGGTCTAACACTTCTTTTCAAGATTTTTTTTGGGTTCCAAATTGATATGTAATTTATATTGAAATTGATATATTTCCTATATATACGAAAACACATGGTCTAACTTTACAGGTTTGGATGTTTGTCTTTGTGATGGCAAATTTTATTTCGTATATATAACATGCCTTGTTATCAAAGGCAACAATGATCCGTTATCGTCCAGCGGTTAGGATATCTGGCTTTCACCCAGGAGACCCGGGTTCGATTCCCGGTAACGGAATCCTTTTTCACTTTTCTTCTTTTTTCCTACTCGAAGTTAGATAGTAGAGATTATTTGTAACTTCTGCAGAAGTACCCCCAATACCATATTCATGACATCCCTTTGTATTACCTTATATCATCCTATAAATAGAGGGTTTGGGCATCAAATTGTACACACTTGAAGATATGGAAGAAATAAGAACCTCTCCTCTCTTTCTCTCTGTATCTCTTAGCTTGTTTTTCCTTGTTTTATATTGTTACTTTGAGTTTAGTTTCTTAACACGTTATCAACACAGAGCTTTTATCAACATAGAAGATACAAATGCATGGTCAACAACTTTGAATCAATTTGGTTGAAGCAATGGAAACATGGGCATTATTACTGTTACGCGGCGCCTTCCTGAGATTCTTTGGAAGGGCGACGTAAGGCTAAGAAACCGATGTCAGGGCAGTTGCTGTCCGCAGAGTGAGGTCCATCCGCACGCTAGACGAGATTGTAAGTGCCGTGCGGGAAAACCAATGCCAACAAATGAGAGAACAATAATGAGAATCGAATAAAAGCTTGATTGCATTAATAAAAGCTATTACAAAAGAAGGCAACGCGGTGTCGAGGGGGAGAGACACCGGTACAGAGAATTGGTTGCTAGAAAATTTTTGATTGCTTGATCCCCCCTAATAATGCTTTAAAAAAATAAACCAAAGGTACATGACTAGACCAAATTACACTAGAGAAACATAATGAAATTACATGAAATAAAACTACTCTATATTTACAAGGAAAATGACTTAGTTTTCTACAAAGGTAGAAACAAGTTCGTTGGCAGCAACTTTGTCTCAGGCATCACGATCTGCGCACGCGGCATTGTCTGCACGCGCGACGCTGTTGGCAGCAGCTTGCGGCTGGGCGCTAGCGAGGGAAATCGGTGGGGCGACAAAGGCACATGCGCGCTTGTCACTTGGCGCGGCCAAGACCACGGGGCCGTCCGTGGCGCTAGGCGTTGGGAGGCTTTCTAGGACGCCACGAGGCGCGTCCAAGGGTCATGGGGCATGGCTGGAAAGCCGCCCATGACATTCTCCCCGACCTGAGTTGGCGACGTCCTCAACGCCTTACTTGCTAAATAATCTTCAATTAGGCTCTTGTAGGCTTTGAGGTTTGTTCCCCTCTCCCAAGTATTCTCCTCTGCATCGCACCCTTGCCATTTTACCAAGAACTCATGATGATCCTTCCTGGAGGCATGAATTACCCGGTCATCAAGAATAACTTCATCCCGCCTTTTCCCGATTGAACCGGGGCCTGGAATACTGGGTATTGTGAGTTGGCTCCGTGAAGGATCCTCCGTGTCTTCCCGAAAAGGTTTCAGTAGACTGACATGGAAGACGGGATGGATTTTCCACCAAGCTGGGGTATCCACCTGGTATGCAACTTTCCTAATGCGCCTTTCAATGGACAAAGGTCCAATATATTTTTGCAACAGGCGAGGGTCATGGACCCCTGCAAATAAGTACCGCTTTGGGATTTTGACCATCACTTTGTCTCCTACTTTATATTCAACAAAGCGACGATTTTGATCAGCATGCCTCTTCATTCGCTTTTGGGCTTTGACAAGATAACTCCACACTATCTCCATATTCCGCTTCCATTCTTTTGAGAAGCTAGAAGCACGAGGAGTTTTTCCCATTTTGAAGCATTCACTATGTGTGGGAGTAGCGGTTATTGCCCGATAAAAATTTCAAAAGCACTTTTGTTTGTACTGGAGCTCTTTTTTGAATTGAAACACAGTTGGGCAACATCCAGAAGCTTCACCCAATTCTTCTGCGATCCGGTAACAAAATGGCGGAGATATTAGTCCAACATACCATTGAACCTCTCCGTCTGGCCATCGGATTGTGGATGAAAACTTGAGTTGTGACTCAATTTTTACCCGAGGCACATAAATAGTTGGGTCCAAAAATTGCTAGTGAAGCATGAATTGCGATCACTAAAAATGTCTTTGGGCAGGCCCCAATATTTAACGACATGAGAGAAGAAGAGTCGAGCTGTATCTTCTGCTGATATATATTGAGGGGCTGCAATGAAGGTGGCATACTTGGAAAACCGATCCACCACAACCAAGATAGTTGTGAGATCTCCGACCTTGGGCAATCCGATGATGAAATCTAGAGACACGCTTTCCCAAGGTCTCTTTGGAACAACTAGAGGTTCCAATAGTCCCGTTTGTGTCAAGCGGTCAGACTTGTCCTTCTGGCATACTAGACAAGTCCTCACATACTGCGCGACGTCGTCAGCCATTTGGGGCCAATAATATGCACAGAGAAGCAATGCCATGTTGCGTTCTTCGCCGGGATGGCCGGCCCACATAGTGTCATGACATTCCGCCAAGAGAGTTCTTTTCAGATCTCCTCCTTTAGGAATATAAAGTCGGTTCCCTTTTACCTTCAAGAAACCATCCTCCATATAGAACTGGCGAGTCTTGCCATGTCCTACTAGATCAACCAAATACTGTGCAGCGGGATCCTTGATGAGTATATCCTGTATATGGTCTTTTATTGTTGTGGCTACTTCGCTCCCCCTTAGGGTGGCGAGTAGGCACACCGATGCTAAGTCCGCTCTGCGACTGAGTGCATCAAAAACATGATTAGCCTTCCCCCTATGGTACTCCAGGTTGAAGTTAAATTCTGCTAAGAGTTCCTGCCATTGGGCCTGTCGTCCATTCAGCTTCGGTTGGGTCATGAAATGACTAACATCCGTGTTGTCTGTCTTGACCACGAACGGTGATCCCAGCAGATAATGCCTCCAAAGGCGTAAGCAATGAACGACAACCAATAGTTCGTTCTCATGGGCAACATAGCGCCGCTCTGCATCCTTCAACTTCCGGATCTTATATGCTATGGGATGCCCGTCTTAGAGTAAGACCCCGCCAAGAGCATATTCAGAAGCATCCGTTTGTACCTCGAATGGATTGGCCAAGTCAGGAAGGGCTACTAGACATAGCCGTTTTTAATGCATTGAAGTCCTCTGCTCGCCTAGGACCCTAATACCAAGGCGTGACCTTCTTGAGGAGTTCTGTCAGTGGCACTGCGATGAGGGAGTAGTTCTTCACAAAACGACGATAGAAATTGCATAGGCCAAGGAATGCCCTCAACGCGTGAATATCCTTGGGCGACGGCCAATCTGGGATGGCTTGGATCTTTTGCTGGTCCATCTTGATTCGCCCATCCTCAATGACATGCCCGAGGAAGTCGATCTGTTTTTGAGCAAAGGAGCACTTGGATAGCTTGGCGTATAATTCATGCTCCCGCAACCGGGCTAGGAACTTTCGCAAGTGCTCCATGTGTTCTTCCAGTGTTTGGCTATAAACCACAATGTCATCCAAATATACCACCACGAATTCGTCAATGTACTCTCGGAAGACCTGGTTCATCAGGGTGCAAAATGTGGCTGGAGCATTAGTCAAGCCGAACGGCATAACTAGAAAGTCGAACGACCTGTATCTTGTCACACAGGTCGTCTTGTGTTCATCGCCCTCAGCAATCCGGACTTGCCAGTACCCTGTCTTCAGGTCAATTTTTGTGAACACCATTCCACTCCCCAATCTGTCGAACAAGTCTTCCATGAGCAGAATAGGATACTTGTTCTTCACAGTAATTTTGTTTAGATCCCGATAATCCACGCAGAGGCGTAGGCTACCATCATGTTTCTTTTGGAAAAGCACAGGGGACCCATATGGGGACTTAGAGGGTACAATGATCCCTGTGTCTAGAATTTCCATCAATTGTCTCTGAAGCTCGGTGAGTTCGGGTTGTGACATTCTGTAAGGCGCCCGGGCAGGTGGCTTCGCACCCGGCACCAACTCAATCTCATGGTCCACAGTGCGCCTAAGCGGGAGTCGCTTCGGCATTTCCTTTGGCATGACATCTTCAATATCCAGTAGTAGCTCCTTTACGGGTGTAGGAAGTGGACCCGATGAGCGTTCTACCTCTTCAATG
>ML248571.1:993-124412 GCA_005239495.1 Nicotiana undulata | reverse complement strand
AAAATCGTGAAATACATTGGAACGTTACTCGAGTGTAATACCCGAAGCATCGATACTTGTTGCTCTTGATCATTTTAAGTGCTTTCTAGGTTAGTTTATATTTTCGCATTTAGTTATAAACATTTATCAAAAACCCAAAATCATATTTGTTTGGCACTGCGCAATAAGTGATAATTCTCTAGCATTCCTAAACGCCCTCATATTGTTCTCTGTGGGATTCGACCCCAACCTTGTTGGGTTACTATATTTGACAACAATCGCTTACCCTATTTTAAGGTGTAAATTGAGCGTATCATCTAACCGTTGTTTTTGGGAAGCCAATCGAACAAGGACGACTTCACGCCTTTCATCTAATAACTCCAAGCTCGTATTCATGGCCTAGTCATTTGACTCCTTTGTTGCATATCGATATCTGATACTTGTCTCCCCAACTTCGACCGGTATTAGGTCTTCGGTGCCATAAACCAATGAGAATGGAGTAGCCCCGATACTAGACTTCGCAATCGTGCAGTATCCCTAAAGGACTTCGGGTAGGATCTCCTTCCATTTTCCTTTGGCGTCGGTTAACCTCTTCTTAAGATTTTTGGATTATGATTTTTTTGGTCGATTTGGATTGCCCCTTCCCGCTAGGGTGATAAGGTGTCAATAAGATTCTTTTGATCTTATGACCTTCAAGAAATTTGGTCACTTTGCTGCCGATAAACTGTTTCCCGTTGTCACACACAATTTCGGATGGCATCTCGAACCGACATATGATGTGGTCCCTAATGAAGTCGATGACTTCCTTCTCCCTAACCTTCTTGTATGCCTGTGCTTCAACCCACTTAGAAAAATAGTCAGTCATAAATAAGATAAATTGAGCCTTACCCGGTGCCCATGGAAGAGAGCCAACGATGTCCATTCCCCACTTCATTAATGGCCATAGTGACAAGACTGAATGCAGTAGTTCCACGGGTTGGTGAATCATTGGAGAATATCTTTGGCATTTGTCACATTTTTGTTCAAACTCCTTCACATCTTTTTCTATGTAAATCCAGTAATAGCCGGCTCTGATTACCTTTTGAACCAATGATTCAGTGCTGGAATGATTTTTGCAAGTGCCCTCGTGAACTTCCCTCAGAACATACTCGATATCTTCTGGTCCTAGACATATTTCTAGTGGGCCATCGAACATTCTTCTGAATAAGGTTCCGACTTTAGATAAGGTAAATCGGGTTGCCTTTGTGCACAGGGCCCTCGATTCTTTTGGATCTGAGGGAAGTTTCCCGGTTTTAAAATACTCAATGTACTTATTTCTCCAATCCCAGGTTAAGATGGTGGAGTTTATCTCGGTGTGACCTTCTTCGACTACTGACCTCATGAGTTGCACAACGACCCCTGAGTTGAGCTCGTCATCATCGACCGACAACCCTAAGTTTGCGAGGACATCTGCCTCGCTATTTTGATCTCGAGGTACGTACTGCAAAGTCCATTCTTTAAATTGATGTATTGTTACTTGTAACTTGTCTAGGTACCTTTGCATTCGTTCTTCTCTGACTTCGAATGTTTCATTAACCTGATTCACCACAAGGAGGGAGTCACACTTAGCTTCGATAACCTCCGTCCCCAAGATTTTGGCTAGTTGGAGACCTGCAATCATGGCCTCATATTCAGCCTCGTTGTTAGCCAATTTCACAGCTCTAATGAATTGTCTAACCACGTTGCCTGTGGGTGGCTTCAGTACGATGAAAAGTCCGGGCCCCTTTACGTTCGATGCACCATCCGTAAAGAGGGTCCAGATTTCCGAGGACGTCCCCGAGTTTACCAACAACTCTCTTTCGGCCTCAGGTATTAGGGCCGGCATGAAGTCATCTACGAAGTTAGCCAAAATTTGAGACTTAATTGGTTGTCTGAGGTCGGTATTCAATATCGCACCCGCTGATTTCTATGACCCATTTGGCCAATCTTCCCGAGAGATCGGGTTTATGCATTATATTTCGCAGTGGGTAAGTTTTCACAACACATATAAGGTGACATTAAAAGTACGGTTTTAGTTTCCTAGAGGCGCTTAACAAAGCGAACGCCAATTTTTCTAGGTAGGGATATCTAGTTTCGGCCTCGCCCAAGGTCTGGCTAACATAATAAATCATAAATTGCGTACCTTGTTCTTCCCAAACTAGGACTCCACTTACCGCTACTCCAATACTGCAAAATATAAGTACAATTGTTCGTCTTGCCTCGGCGTGTGAAGCAGTGGCGGGCTGTACAAGTATCGCTTAAGTTCTTCCAAGGCCCGTTGGAATTCCGGAGTCCATGTGAAGTTATTTTTCTTCTTCAGCAAAATCGATGACTCATATTTGAGGACCTCGAGATGAATTTCCCCAGGGCTGCTATGCGCCCGGTTAGCCTCTACAGGACCTTCACATTGTCCATTACTGTGATATCCTCGATAGCTTTGATCTTGTAGGGGTTGATCTCGATTCCTCGGTTGTATACCATGAATCCAAGAAATTTACCTGACCCGACTCTGAAAGCGCATTTTTTCGGATTCAACTTCATGTTGTACTTCCTCAATATACTGAAGGTTTCCTGCAAATGCTTCAAATGGTCCTCTGCTCACAGAGACTTAACTAACATATCATCAATGTAGACTTCTATAGGTTTCCCTACTTGTTCTTCGAACATCCGGTTTACCAGGCGTTGGTAAGTGGAAACTGCATTTTTTAATCCAAATGGCATTACGTTATAGCAGTATGTACTACACTTAGTGATGAAGGAGGTCTTTTCCTGATCATCCGGGTTCATTTGTATTTGGTTGTACCCGGAATAGGCATCGAGAAAATTGAGGATCTCGTGGCCGGTCGTGGCATCGATCATGCAATTGATGTTAAGCAAAGGAAAAGAGTCTTTGGGGCATGCTTTATTTAAATCCTAGTAATCCACACACATTCTTAGTTTGTTCCCTTTCTTAGAGACTACTACTACATTTGGTATCCATTCAGGGTATTTGACTTCCTCTATGGACCCTATTTTAAGGAGCTTAGTTACCTCGTCCTTGATGAATGCATGCTTAATCTCGGACTAGGGTCTTCTTTTCTACTTCACCGGATGAAATTTTGGGTCCAAGCTCAGTTTATGAGTGGTGATCTCTAGTGGGATTCATGTCATGTCGAGATGGGACCAAGAAAAACAATCCATGTTAGCTATAAGAAATTGAATGAGTTATTTCCTGAGCTCGGGAGTTAACACCGTGCCTAGGTATACCTTTCGATCGGGTAGATGTTCGATCAGTATGAACTGCTCCATCTCTTCGACCGTTGATTTGGTAGTGTTAGAATAATTGACTACTTATTATGATAATGAATATTCCACTTAAAAACTCTAAAATGACTCTCCAGGCGGTTACCTTTTTTTTCATATTCATAATTATATCCTCTGCAACAATTGTTGGGACGGACTTTCGTGGAAAAGAAAAACGCCCTTTATCGGATTGGAAGCGATGACTTAAGCCTCTTTCTTCTTCTTTTCTTATAGGGCGTTTAAAGAGCGTGACTCTTTAGTTTAATTAAGTTCAAATTAGTTAAATTAAAAGGCCCCATTTGATTCAATTCATGAATTATACCACTATGCGTCTACTATATTTAATTTAATAATAATTATATATAATTAGATAATAATAATAATAATTAAGTGTATCATTCGTGTCTCTGTTATAACACAGCGAAACTAAATAGTTCGAATCTAAATTGATTTTAGGTTGTACACCTAATTTTCCTAGGATTGTAGTTCAATCGGTCAAAGAACCGTCCTGTCAAGGCAGAAGCTGCGGATTCGAGCCCCGTCAGTCCCGACGGATTCAATAAATATATCAATTCATCTCTCCATTTTCTGTGAAAAGGGGGACAGGGAGCATAATTTCATTCCTAACGGGGGATCTTGACTATGAAGGATCGAGGAACCCCATAATCATCGTCTTCGTCGGTCCTCTACTTGTCCAGTTGGATCGAGGCCAGCGTCGGTAATTGCTCCTTGGCTTCCTATTTTGCTTTCAAATCTGACTCCTTTGTCGATGAGAGTGTTGTTATTGGAATAACTTCATCGACGGCAAACATTTCCTTCGTGGCGGGATGCTCCCCGTAGATTGTTTTAATCCCTTATGGTGTTGGGAATTTTAACGCATGGTGAAGGGTGGAGGGAACAACCCTCATGTTGTAGATCCACGGTCAAGGCGTTATATCTCATATACCCTTCGATCACATAAAACTTGGTCTCCTGGATGAACCCGGATGCATTCACTGGTAACGTTATTTCTCCCTTAGTAGTTTCACAAGCCATGTTGAATCTGTTTAGCACTCGAGCCGCGGGCACGATTTGGTCCTGTAGACCGAGTTGTTCTACAACCCTTGATCGAATGATGGTGGCCGAACTACCTGGATCAATTAACACACGTTTAACTCGAGTTTTATTCATGAGTAAAGATATTACCAGTGCATCATTATGGAGCTGCATGATTCCTTCTACATCCACATCGTTGAAAGATAAGGTTCCTTCTGGTATGTAGTCCCGAGTTCGTTTCTCCCTCGTAATTGACACCTTGGTGCATTTTAACATTGGACCTTGGGGAACATCGACCCCTCCGATAATCATATAAATGGCTTGTTGAGGTTCTTCTTGCTCGTTTGTTTATTGGAATCCCTGTTTCTCAAATGATTCTTAGATCGATCACTCAGAAACTCCCGAAGGTGCTCATCGTTGAATAACCGGGCTACTTCTTCTCTCAACTATCGACAATCTTCCGTTCTGTGGCCATGTGTGTCATGATATTTGCACATTTGTTTGGGATTTCTCTAGGCTGGATTGGTTTGTAAAGGTAGAGGCCATTTGGTATCTTTTATGCGTCCGATAGCCGATACGATGGCAGTTGCGTTAACATTAAAGTTATATTCTGATAATAGTGGTGCTTCTTTAGGTCTGATAGTCATGTTGAAGTCGTTCTTGCTCATAAGCCCTCGAGAGCTCTGACCTCAATCACTCATCTTTTCATTTCGTATAGGATTTCACGCAGATCTGCTGCTCCTATGATCTCTATTATATGGCTGGTACCGATCCCTGTTCAACCTCGGTTCTCGGTCAATGTCCCTTTTGGTTCTATCAATAGGCCTGATAGGATAAACGGTCCCGAAATGAGCCTCAAGCTGGTCATCTTCGACCCTGATCTTTCATTGATGCCGATTGCATATATCGGCCCAAGTAACAACCGAGTATTTTTATCAAATTCTGCTTCAACTGCTACGAAGACACTGAGCTTCGAACATTGAGTCCTTGGGTGAAAGCTTGAACAGCCCAATCATCAGCAACCGGGTGGAAGATCTATTCTTTCCATTTGGAATCAAGACACGAATTTTCTGAGCATTTCGTTTTCCTTCTGCCTTACCTTGAAAAGGTCCGACTTCCTGGTTTCGACCTTGATGGCCCCAATGTGACTTTACAAAAGCCCCTGCAAGAATAGTAAACGAATCAGTAGAATTAGGCGGTAAATTGTGGTTCCATATCATAACTCCCTTTGATATGGTTTCCCCAAATTTCTTTAGCAAGACAGATTCAATCTCGTCATCCTCTAGATCATTCCCTTTGATACCACATGTGTAAGAGGTGACATGCTCGTTTGGGTAAGTTGTTTTATTGTATTTAGGAATATCGGGCACGCGGAACTTCTTGGGAATCGGTTTGGGAGCCGCGCTGGGGGGGAAGAGTTTTTGCATGAACTTTTTGGAATCCAGACCCTTCAATATTGGTGGTGCCCCCGGGATTTGATCGACCCTGGGTTGTAAGTTTTTACATTCTTGTCGTTTGCCTCGATCTTCTTTTCTCCCGACTCAACTCGTTTTGTCAGTTCTTCGAGCATCTTCATGATTGCAGGATCCGGCCCCGATTCCTTCTCGTTCTATTTCCTTGAAACCGATTCGACCCTACGGACAACTTCCTGGGACGGCTCGGGCTCGATCCTACTTGGTGGGTGATTCTAGTTTTGGAGTTGGGCTATCGTTGCTTGTTGAGCCTGCAACATTTTGAAGATCACCCATAGGTTGATCTCACCCTCTTCGTCGCCATGTGTGCTTTGAGCAACTGATCGGAGTCCCTACGGATGTTGCTCTCGGGACCGACGACCAAATTTGCGTTGATGGCTACATATGAGCTGACGTCGATTGGATCTACAACTGGAACTCCATCGAGACCAACTGGAGGTACGTCGTTTCCTGGTGCTATGTTATCATTTTCGTCATGATGACTGAAATCATTGTCCACGTGTAGGGGTGCTAACTGAGAGTTTGACATTTTGATCCTGGAATAAAAAATACTCCAAAGAACAAGTATAAAATAATGTATGTTGTGAAAGTTTTTACCAGGTAATCACTATTATCCTTAGCCACACGGTGGGCTCCAAATTGTTTATCCTAAAAATCGGATAATAATTAACTTTATACGCGGTTTTAAGGATATGTGATATAACTTGATATAAATTAAGAAAGCTGATTAATATTGAAATTGGCGATAAAACAATAAATGCAAACCACGCAAATCGAACAACCTTGACCCTCGAGTTCGATCACCCTTGAACCAAGAGATGCCTCAACAGATGTATGAATAGAATAACAAGATGATAAAAGCTAGAAACGATAGTATATTGCTTTGTGTTGCGTATTCTGATGTCTGTTACAAATGATCAGGCCCTCTTTATATAGTAGGGGAGTCCTACCCTTTATACAATTCTATACAAGGTAAAATATCTCATGATTTTGCTAATTGATCGGCCTATCATTGATACGTGCCGAGATTTTCGCCGTGATCTACAACCAATCACGAATATTTTGTCCTTTTGTTATTCGGCTCGGCAAATTTTCCTCGATCTCGTCTGATCTCGATTTTGTTCGGTCCCGGGGTCTCGAGCTAACAATATAACTTCGCACATTGGTTCGATATAATTCAAGGTCAAACTTTAACCTATCATATTCTAGTATCGATTAATCACCAGAGGCGAACCAAGTTTTAACCGTACACAGGGAACATCTCGATGAGTTGAAAAGGAGAATAGATCATAACAATAATTACAATGCCTCAATCTTAAATATAAAAAGAAAAAGAGAGATAACAAGAAACATGGATAGGAAAGACACAAAAGGAAGTTGAATCAAATATAGGCCGAACCACTTCGTGAAAGAGATAGGCAACATTCAGAGCACATAACACAATATTATAGTATGTAGTCGCATGATTAGAGGTTTCAGGGCTCGAGCCCTGGATATGGAGTTGCCTTTGTTAGAGAGTGTTGTACTTCCAATATAAAACTTTCTTGCGCAAATCTAAATTTAATTGCGCCACAATGCATATACCAGATATCAGGGTGGGAAACATAATAATAATAATAATAATAATAATAATAATAATAATAATAATAATAATAATAATAATAATAATAATATTATTATTATTATTATTATTATTATTATTATTATTATTATTATTATTATTATTATTATTATTATTATTATAGTCGATAACAAAAATGTACTAATAACAAACATGTAACGTTAAGATGGAGAGGAAACATCCACGTAAAAGATAATTATTTCTCAGAATCATGCACCGAGTGGGAAACTTAAAGAAACACAATGTTATAAATAGATAACAAAAATTTTGTAACAATTAACAATAAGATGGAGAGAAACCATCAAAATAAACCATCACATTGTAAAAGATATTCTAATGAATATATTTGTTAGATTAGAAGAATGAAGATGTAATTGAGAGAATTTTCTGTATATTTGATGATGATAAAACTGTACAGAACTTGACCTATATATACAAATAGAAAAGAATTTTTAATAACTAACTGTGCCACGTGGCCTATACCTATTAATTATTCTATAACAAATTTATTTGCATAGGCACAAAAGGAATAATCTATGTACAAGAATAACAAATCTGCACATGTAGTCTTGTTTTCTTCTATAACAGGCCTAAGAGTCTTCAGGTGAAATTGGGCCCAATAAGAGATAGACCAAAGTATAATCAGCATAGGCATCTTGATCCCAAAACGCCTTTGGCCCAAATGTGAAGAGAGACCCAATCCAAGTATCATATACATGTGTTCTGTTTGGACAAAACACATTTACCTCGTTTGTGACGGTCCCCTTCTTCTTCACAAGTTCAGCTTATTTCTCTTTTCAATTCTTTATGGAATTACCATTGCGTTCTGAATCTTGTGAAGCTTTGATTCCAACCCCCCCCCCCCCCTCAAGTTGGAGGAGGTGAAACAACCCCCAACTTGCCCAAAACACTTTTGTGAATCGGACCAGAAAGGGGTTTTGTGAAAATATCTGCAATCCGAGAAAAAGAGGGAACAAATGATAAAGAGATGAGACCAGCAAGGTATTGCTGACAAAGTGACAGTCAAGTTCGACATGCTTGGTGCGTTCGTGAAAGACAGGGTTGTTGGCTATGTGGATGGCGGCCTGACTGTCAGAGTGAAGGGGAACATAAAGGGAAGAAGGAAGAGAAAGGTCGTCAAGAAGACGGAGAAGCCATGTGAGTTTTGCGACGACTCGCCTCATGGAATGATACTGTTCCTCAGCAGAGGAAAGAGATACCAAAGATTGCTTCTTGTACTTCCAAGAGATGGGAGAAGAACCGAGGGAGATGTAATAGCCATTGATATAACGGCGAGTGTCTGGACATCGACCCCCAATCAGAATCACAAAAAGCAACAAGCTTGAAGGAGGGATTTGATGAGAGAAAAATCCCTAAACCATGGTCCAAAAGGAGGTAGCGTAAACAACGGAGAGCAGCATCAAAGTGGGGACGACGAGGTGATTGCATAAATTGGCTGAGGTGTTGTACCGCAAATGACAAATAAGGACGGGTGTGAGTTAGATAATTGAGTTTCCTAAAAGTTTGCGATAGATGAAAGGGTCCGGCAGAAGATCACCTTCATTCATACGCAAGTGACATGAAGGATCAAGAGGAAAAGAAACTGATTTGGAGGTCAAACGGCCAAATTCAGAAAGAAGATCCAAGGTAAATTTCCTTTGAGTTAATATGATTCCCTGTTTTTCCCTGATGATTTCTATACCCAAAAGTAATGTGCTTGACCTAAATCTTTGATTTTGTCTAGAAACACCTTAAGAGAATCAATTTTTGTAGGGTCATCTCCTGTTAATAGAATATCATCGACATAGACTGCAATAATGGTAATATTACCTGATGATTTCTTGAAAAAGAGCGAATAATCGTTGAATGAATGAGAATAACCCTTGAAATTTAGAGCAGCAGTAAGCCTGGCATACCACTTCCTAGAGGCTTGGCGCAAATCATAGAGAGATTTGCGCAATTTGCAAACATGAGTGGGGGTGGGAGGGGTAAGGCCAGCGGGAAACTTCATGTATACTTCCTCCTGTAAATCACCATGGAGGAAGGAATTGTTGACGTCCAATTGGTAAATACCCCACTGTTTCTTGACTGCCACAGTCAACAAGCATCTGATGGTGGTCATCTTAACAACTGGGGAGTAGGTCTCATTGAAATCATCCTTCCCTTTGTATGTCACCCCAGATGACTAACCGAGCTTTAAACCTTTCCACTGAACCATCTTGCTTATATTTCACCTTGTAAACCCACTTACAAGGCAATGCTTTCCTGTCATTAGGTAGTTGAACAACCTCCCAAGTTTTGTTTACCTCTAAGGCTGCAAGCTCTTTATTCATGGCTTCCTGCCATCCTGGATTAAGGAAAGCTTGGGAAAAGGAAGTAGGTTCAGAAATATAAGAAGTGGTGTTGAGGATGTTCTGGTTGGTGGGCAATCGGGCAGAAAAAGATAATATAGATGGGGAAATAGGGGAAGAAAAACAGTTGGTAGTGAGATTGGTTAAAACAACTGAATTGCAAATGTAATTATCCAAGTAAGAGGGTAAGTGATGTTCTCTGGTGGATCTTCTGAGATCAGGTTGAGAAGGTGTAGAGGTAGGAAATAAAGATGAAACAGATGGAGCAGAAGGGAGTAAGGAAGAGGAAGATTTAGAGGTTGAAGGAGGTGAAAGAGAGAGGGGAGAAGGGAAGTGTAAGGGAGCAGAATGAAGAGGAGAGGGTGGTGGATAAGTAGTTCTAGAAGAAATAGGTATAGGTGAAGGACAGGGAGGTGTAGAGGATTCTGGAAAAGAAAGGTCAGTGGGAGGGAAAGACCTTGAGACTGGAAATATAGGTGAAATGATGGAGGTATAGGGAAAGATGTGTTCATGGAAAACAACATCTCTAGAGATAAATACCTTGTGAGTTTGTAGTTCAAGTAGCTTATATCCCTTCTTGCCAGTAGGATACCCCAAAAACACACACTTGACTGATATGGGATCTAGCTTGGATGTGTAGGTAGAGTTGAAGTATAGCATAAACAACCAAAAGCTCTTAAGACATCATAGGTAGGGGGTTGTCCAAATAAGATTTCATAAGGAGTCTTCATCTTTAGAACCTTAGAGGGAAATATGTTAATCAAAAAAGTGTTTGTCAACAAGCATTCCCCCCAAAACTTGACTGGAAAGTTAGATTGAAAGAGTAAGGCTCTATAGGTTTCAAGTAAATGTCTGTGCTTCCTCTCAACAACCCCATTTTGTTGGGGAGAGGAAACACAAGTTGTTTGATTAAGAATACCTTGGGAAGCAAAAAATTATGAGGTGCTGGGACTAGATCCCAACTCAAGGGCATTATCTGATCTTATAACCTTTACTTTGGTGTGAAACTGTCTCTCAGTCATGACTAAGAACTGTTTGAGCATTGTGAAAGCATTAGATTTGGTTTTAAGAAGAAAAGTCCATGTCCCTCTACTATAGTCATCTACTATAGTAAGGAAGTATTTGTAACCATCATAAGTAGTAGCCTTGTAGGGTCCCCAAGTGTCGACATGAATAAGATCAAAAATGTGTTATGTTGTTATAGAACTAGAAGGGAAAGGTAATTTGACTTGCCTAGCTTTAGCACAAATATCACAAGGCTGAAAATTAGAAGGAGAAGAAGAGTAAAAAATAGAAGAGATGCATTTCATATTAGAAAAAGGCATATGTCCCAATCTATTATTCCATAAACTTACATCTTTAGAAATAGAAGCTAAACATGTGCTAGAATTGGAAACAGATCTACTGGACTTTTGAGTACAAACTGAATGGCTAAAAGCATTGATTAAATTAGACATAACTACTCTAGGCTTGAGAAACTTGGCTCGACCAACTTGGATTGAATGGACTGAATTGAAGACATATATCCCTCTAGTGACTTTACCAAGAACCACTGGCCTCTTCAGTGAAGGGGCCTTCAATGTTGCACCAAAAGAGGAGAAAATGATAAGTGAGTGAAACTACAAACATAGATTGTGTACTGACAATAAGTTGTAATTAAAAGATGGCATAAATAAAACATGATGAAGGGTGAAACCAGGCAGAATGGTAACTTTTCTTGCCTGATAAATTAACACCTTAGCAGAATTAGGTAGCTTGACATAGACTGGTTTAGGAAGGAGCTTGACATTAAATAGAAGCTGTAAATCAGAAGTCATGTGCTCAGAAGCACCTGAGTCTAAAATCCAAGAAATAGATTGAAGACAAACACTGATATATGTTTTTCTAGAGGAAGAAGAACAAGGTATACCAGCACAATTAGCAGACAATGTCTCCTCATTTGTCTGCTCAATTGGAGACCTAAATTTCACCTGTTGAAGCAACTGATAGAGGCTGTGAAATTGATCTTGGATCATGGGTTGATCTCCTACATTTTTAATCTGAATATCTGATGTTTCCATGGAAACAACTGCATTACTCTTTGCTCCATTGAACCTTTTGGACTTGGTAAACTTGAAATTTGAGGGAAAACCAATCAATATATAGCAATTTTCAATAGTATGATTTTGCTTCTTGCAATAGTTGCAAAATTGGACTCCTTTCTTTGTTTCCAAGTTGAACTTCTTAGCAGATGTCACCTTCTGTTGTCCTCCATAGGGTTGTTGAGCAGCAACAAATGCACTTTCAGCAGGATGATGAGAGATATGTACTTCTCTTTGCTTATCATCTCTGATAAGTAAGGAGTAGGCATGGTTTAGTGAGGGGAGAGGTGATAGCATAAGGAGATTGATTCTGGATGCTGCATATATAAGTGTCATTCGGTCCCATAAGGAACTGAATCAGCCTGATATCCTGCTGAGATTGGAAGTCTTTGATTTTGCCACCACAGTTGCAGTCACAGGTACAATGTTGACACATATCTAAGTTGTCCAATTTATCCCACAGCCTCTTCAAATTAGTATAGTATCCTGCTATGTCCAAATTACCTTGTGTTAACTCGCTGATCTCTTTTTGTAGGTGATATAGTTGTGGTCCATTTCTCTGACCAAACCTTTCTTCAAGCTCATCCCAGATTTCTTTTGCAGTCTTAGTGTACATGACACTTTCTGCTATTGCTTTTTATAGGGAGTTTAATAGCCAAGAAATGACCATGTCATTACATCGGGTCCAAGACTTGAAGTCATCAGAAGAAATCTTGGGCTGGAGAAAGGATCCATCAATGAGTCCTACCTTGTTCTTAGCAGATAAAGCTATGAGCATCCTCCTTCTCCAACTCCCCCCCCCCCTAACCTTTACCATCAAAAGGGGAGTTAATAAGAAGCATCCCAGGGGAATCAGAAGGGTGGAGGTAAAAGGGGTGTGAGGAGTCGAGTAGAGCAAAAACGGCTGGTGTAGCACTAGGTTTTCCCGTCTGAGAAGAACTGGTGTCTGTGACTGAAGCTGAAGTGTGTTCGATTGGTTTTGCCATGGCAGATTAGGAGAGAAGAAAGAAGAAAAAACAAAAATGAAGAAGGATCGAGTACTAATGTTGTGATACCATGTTAGATTAGAAGAATGAAGTTGTAATTGAGAGAATTTTCTGTATATTTGATGATGATAAAACTGTACAGAACTTGACCTATATATACAAATAGAAAAGAATCTTTTAATAACTAACTGTGCCACTTGGCCTATACCTATTAGCTATTCTATAACAAATTTATTTGCATAGGGACAAAAGGAATAATCTATGTACAAGAATAATAAATCTGCACATGTAGTCATGTTTTCTTCTATAACAGGCCTAAGAGTCTTCAGGTGAAATTGGCCCCAATAAGAGGTAGACCAAAGTATAATCAGCATAGGCATATTGAACCCAAAACGCCTTTGGCCCAAATGTGAAGAGAGACTCAATCCAAGTATCATATACATGTGTTCTGTTTGGACAGAACACATTTACCTCGTTTGTGACGGTCCCCTTCTTCTTCACAAGTTCAGCTTCTTTCTCTTTTCAATTCTTGATGGAATTACCATTGAGTTCTGAATCTTGTGAAGCTTTGATTCCAACAATATTTGAGGGGGAGCTTTTCGACGAGCCAAGGAACTATTTCTATGAGAATATAAAAAAGTTTGAGTATTTCAATATATACCCTAGTTGCAACTAAAACATACTTTGCAAATTTTATTGTTACTTTGGATGATTGTTACGTATTATATTGTATCGTATTGTTATTTTAAATACGATTTTGTTTTGATAGTTCTTTAAATTTTATTGTATTGTATCGTTAAATTTATCGTTACGTAACGATGAATTATGCCATTTATGTAACGATCGATTTAGTATGGTCGCGTCGTTACCTCGTCTTTTATGTCATATCACCATTCATTATTATTAAATAATTTTATCTTATCATTTACCCTATCTTTTTATATAATATTTTTACCTCGTACCATAATTTTTTTAAATAATATTACAAGTTTATTGTTCATATTGTTGATACGGCATATCACAAAATAACGACACACGATACAATCTATCCAAATATTATACATATCAAACGATACAGTGCAATATAATACAATACGACTTATTATGATACAACATGTAACAACCATGTAGAAAAGATCTTCCGGATTAATTAGTTAATCAATTACTATGATCTTTGCTTACAACATCTCTACAACTCGGTTAGAATATCATTTTACGAATCACATGTTTTACAAAGTATTACTAGTCTTAAGTGCATGCTCGATAAGGATAGGCGATATCTTAACTTTGTTATTTATGAAAGATTATTAATTAATTAACTTAAATATAAAGCATCAACATTAGGTGTTTAATTGTGCTTTATATTAAAAAAACACAGTGTTCAATAATAATACCTTTTTGTTCTAATAACGTTGTGTGTTTGCAGTAAAACACTGCGTAGAAGACGATCGAAGGAAACAAAAGAAGCAAAGAGAGAGAGAGAGGGGAGAAAAAGGAAAGTGGCGAGTCGAGCCAACTCAGACTCAGTGTGTGTGTGTGTGTGTGGCTAAGCCAAAACAAAAGGCCAATACCTACAAAGAAAACAAAATCACAAAGAGGAAAAGAAAAAAATGGACGAGATTACGAGTATCTGCATTGCCATTACTACTAAACTCGCTATATCAACAATACCCTTTACTCCTCATCACTACCCTAACCCTACTACACACAGAAATACCCATCTTTTTTCTCATTCTCCTCCTTTTCATCTCCTCATCGACAAGGTATGTTTTTTTTTTGTTGCTATGTTTTCTGTTAAATTAAATGTTTTTGGTATGTGCCTCATCGGAAGGTACGATTTTTTGGTTATTTATGTTGCGCCCAAGTGTTTAAATTTATGTTTATGTTAAATTTAGCTTCTTTTTTTTGGCATGTGGGTGTGTGTTGATTAATGTTCTTGTTTTCTGGGTTGTGGTAAATCTTTTTGGGTGCTTCTTTATTGGGTATTTCTTTGTGTTTATTTGATGTTTTGAGTATTCTGTTGGTAGAATTCAGTATCTTTTTATATGCTTAGTATCCATTGCTGAACTTGATTTTTCCATTGGCTCGTGTGTCAAGTTATTTTTATATGATTTAATTGAGTAAAGGGTTTTTTGTTCAATTTGTTTTGTCTAAAATTTCTATGCCATTTTGGTAATAACTGCTATTTATTGATGATCCATTTATATCTTGCCCTTCCACATGACTTAATCGAAACGAAAAATAAAATCGTGGCCTTCCATATGAGCAGTGGCCGAGCTAGAATCTTTATTAAGAGAATTCAAAATATAAAGAAGTAAACACACGAAAAACAAGGGGATAACGCAGTGTAATTTTCCGAGCACCCCTTGGACAAAGGTGGCTCCACCACTGCATATGAGGTGCGATTTTTTTTAAAATTGGATTTTCAGTAGCTTATCCTTCAAAAGTTTTGTTGAGGATTAGCTTTATCTTCATGTTTCTCTCTTATAAATGGTTTACCACAAGGGTTTTATAAATACTTTGTCTTTGCATGCTTGCAGTTTCCAGTTGTTGCAGCGATTTCCAAGTTCATCTGGCTGTATCTTTGTATCGTGGACTTTAAGTCTGTGATCTAATTGGTACATGTTTGCTGGCGGTGGGCGGATTCTTTTTGTACATCATGAATGAGTTTGGTGGTACTCAATATGAAGGGCTCGCCTCCATTGTTAGAAAGAAAAGAAGCCAAATGTTGCGTCGACCTAGAACAGAGAGTCTGACGTTTCCTGAACGCCATGATCAGTCACCCCTTACACCAGTTTCAGATAGTGTTGGTAGGGTCTCTAGCGGTGAGAATACTGACGATGCTAATGTTGGAGGGAGAATCTGCAAGTTTAATCACTGTATATCTAGAGATACTTGTGCTAACAGATTCAAAGGCGATTATGCTTCTAAGAAGAACAAGGAGGAAGCGGGATCTAGTGTGACATATAATAATGCACATAAGGGAGATGATACGGATCTCAGGAATGGTGCATCTCTTAGGCAGGTAGGGAACACTGAGAACAATGGAGCTAACGATAGCAAGCTGAAAAAGGTAAAGCTGAAAGTTGGTGGCATGACACGCACTATTCAAACCAAAAACAATTCTTATGGAGCATCTGGCAGTTTATCGTCTACTAAAAGTGCACGACCTTCTGATGCCTCTCGGCCACGACAGAATCTCACTCCTCAGGTCTATCGCATGCTCAAATTGTTAATTATTTGGATTCTCTAAATCCACTCGAATCTTTAATAATGTTGTCAGATTTAATATGGTAGAAAATTATAGTTGTCGGATTTAATATGGTAGAAAATAATAGTTGGTTTGGATAGGAGGCCACTTAAGAATTTGCCACTTGCTAGATTCCGTCTAGTATCCAAATTTTGTGGAAAAGAGAACTCATAAAGCAACATCTGAACTTGGTTATTTAATTTCTCAGGGAATGAATAAAGAATGTGCCCGAGAAGCATTCTTTTTGGTTGCTGATTTAGAAATTCACTAATTTCCATTCCAAATAGTGAGCAAGAAAATTTAGTCATTGCAATTTATTTAAAGATGCTAATTTTGATTATTCTTTGTCCATTTTCTTATGTGTATGGCTAGTAAATCTTTGGCATTTATGTAGCGATAGATTATCATTTAATGATCCTAGTAATGCTGATCTTTCAATTGAACCATTCTCTCTGGATTTCAGGACAATTCAAGTGAAGACGCTCTTCCGGCAGATAAGAAAAGTGGGTCGAAAGGAATTTCTTGGAACGATTCCTCAGGAGGCACTTTTGGTACTAGCAAGGGCGATATGGGAAGGAATGCGTTAGAAAAACAAGGAGACAAGCCTCATCAAAATCGTAAGAGCAAGAAGATGCCAAAGAGGCTTGTTTTGGATGGCCTTGATGATGAGGAGGAGGATGACGAGATTCGGTATTTGGAGAAGCTTAAAACCTCGAAGGTTGCAGGATATAAGGATTTGGGGGAAGAATCAACTAAGACAAGAAGTCTTTCCCGCGTTTTGAAGTATGAAATCTCGGACGATGTTGGAAGGTCAAGCAAAGATGTTAAGAGAATATCAGATCGAAGTTCTGAGTACACTGATTATGAGGAGGAGTCCCCTGAGACACCGGCTGAAACAAAAAGGGAAGTAAGTCTCACAACACGGCAACGAGCTCTTCTATCAAGTAGGGATACCTCTGCCACTTCTGCTAATCAGATTGAGTTTCCTAACGGCTTACCGCCGCCGCCACCTCGAAGTGAGAAAATTTTGTTTTTACTCATATCTTGTGATGTTATCGCTTTCCTCAATCACCTTTTCTGATTCACAAAATTTGTCTTGCCATCTCTGCTTTTTCAACAGAACAAAAGGAGAAGCTAACAGCAGTTGAGCAGCAACTGAAGAAAGCAGAGGCTGCTGAGAGACGTCGAATGCAAAACGAGAAGGCAGCTAGGGAATTAGAGGTTTGTCCCTGTTGTTTTCTTTGCTTATGATGTGTTACGTTTTTTTGAAGTTTTACGATGCTGGAATGAGCATAACTTTTTCAATTTTGCAGGCTGAGGCAATTAGAAAAATACTAGGTCAAGATTCCAACAGGAAGAAGCGAGAAGAGAAAATAAAGAAGCAGCAAGAAGAGTTGGCACAGGTATCCCAGTGTTGCTAGGTTGCCAGTTTGTTATCGGTTATGAAGCTGACAATCTATAATCGTTGTATGTGGTACAGGAGAAGGCTGCTAAAGAGAAGATGCTTGCATCGAGCACTATCAGCACGGTTATGGGCCCCACTGGTACTGTCGTGACATTTCCTCAGGATATGGGTTTGCCAAGTATTTTTAACTCTAAGCCTTGCAGGTAAGAACTGTCATCCTTTCCCTTTCCCTTTCCCTTTCGTCCTCATTTTCCGTCCTATGCATTCTGTTACGTCTGGAGTCTGGCTATTATTGATCCTCACTTCTTGTTGTTAAGATTCATTTAAGTTACTTACAGCTTATTTTTTGTGGTTTTGTTGCTATACTCCAGTTATCCACCCCCTCGCGAGAAATGTGCTGGTCCTTCCTGTGAGAACCCATACAAATACCGCGATTCGAAGTCAAACCTTCCTCTTTGCAGTCTTAAGTGCTACAAAGCAATTCATGAAAAGATGCAGGAAGGAAAAGACTCTTAAAATTATTGTGACATATGCAGGTATTCCTGCTTATTTATGTTTAACTTTGTAAGGATAATGGAACGGTCTTTTCTCTCTCAATCATCTTATAGAAAATTATACATGAATTTGGACTACCCCAGTGATTCAAAACATATCTGGGAACAATTTTTTTTGAACTTTTTGTCAGTGTGAATTTATCATGGGCATGCCCAAACCTCTTTAGTACATTTGTTGTTCTATTTTAATTCATTTTCCCCTATTTTAAGTTCTTCCAGCTGTGGTTAACCTCGTAGCTGTTCAGTTAAGCATTTTTTATCTTGTGTTATTCTGGTCGACTTACCACTTCGTATCCTGGCTGCTACCTAAGTTGCTCCGGCATGGCAGTTTAGGTGCCACACCCGTGTCGACACGACACTAGTATGGGTGTGGGTATGGGATCCGTACCGGATCTGGTCAAATAATTTTGGGTCCTTTGACCCCGACGAACAAAAAAATTCGAGACGAGATACTATTTGGTTACCGAAATCAGAACTAACATTAAGGTAAACTTGAAGAAAATAGCATATTTTATCTACGAAATCAATCTTTTACTTATCTACAACTTGAGAATAAAAAGAGAATTCGCACTTTACAAGCTATACGTAAGTATTCCACAAAATTTCTCATAAATTAGAGAGATTTTTATTTTTTAATTATTTTTAGCCGGATCTCCGCACCCGTATCCGTAATAGGATCCGTATCCCTAAATCTTAAAATTTACATCTTGAAAGCTCCGACCTCTAGATTCGCACCTATGTCCGAGCAACTTAGGCTGCTACAGTAAGTCTTATCCATTTCAAGTGGTTTATGGACTCGGTCTAGTTTTCAGGATAATTTTGATGCATTTAAAAATGCTGCTCCATCCAATTGGTAAACTCAGATACATGGGTTGAACTCTGGTAATGCCCATACTTACAATCACTTGGATTTGAAGTTTTAACTATCATGTCAAGTGAAACTGAGATCAAAACTTGAATCTACATTTAGAAGTGGATCATGAAAATATTTGCTATGTCAATCAACAAATTAGACTTCCCTTGATCCAGACCCCACCTGGTGAAAACATACTAGGTTTGTTGTTGTTGTTGTTGTTGTAGACTTCCCTTGATCATTGCTATTGATAATAGTTGAGGATGGTATTGTGGCCAATGTTGCTCACCTATTCATTTGCTCTACAAACACTCAATCTGCAGTCGTGCTTTGCTTATGTCTGAAGCTTTAGTTTCATTATCGGTCAGAGATAAGAGCTCTTCTGATCCTGTTTTATCTCAATCAAACTCTACACCTACTCTTTTCTGCCAATTAAAAATTCTCATCGAGATTATTATGTCTTCCCTTGGTATTTAGTGCTGCCAATTACGTGGGGACATGATTCGAACCTGCAATCTTCAGGTCATGAGCATGTCTAGAACTATGATCTATTTTCAGATTAGAAATTCTGTAATTTCTGTGAAGTGTGTATGCACTTGTCAGTCTAATAAATGAGAACAAAAACAGATAATGAATCAATAAGCATGGGATATGAGCCTCATCGAGTTCTGAGAATTGGTACCTCAGCTGATGATTTTGGTTCGAGCAATCTTGAAATGTTTTTTTCCCCCACCTGGTGTCCGGTACACGCATTAGAGCCTCACTAATCTGGTTTCACTTCGACGAAAGTGCATTTCTTCTTCTCCTCTATAAAAGACTTATTCACTCAAAAATTGACTCGACTCCATCGATATACACCTTCAACAATGAAAGTTCTTGGTCTCTCTCTCATCGCAAAGACCCAAAACTCATTCGAACTCCTCCTCTTCCAATCACAACGAATGGTTGGAAATGTTTGCTTTAATTATTCGGTAGAATAAACATAAATAACTTTAGAATTTGATCTACGCAGTTAGAACTGACATAGTGTCCTAAAGTTTTAATCTGCAAAGTTGAACTTCAGGACATAGTGTTGCTAAAGTTTATACTTGAAAAACTGAACTTAAAAGACACAATGTCCCGAAGCTTTGAACTAAAAAACTGAACTTTATGACATTCGTAATTTCGTATCCTGAAATTTTAAACTAAAAAACTGAAGCAAAACATGTGCTACTTTCTTAAATTGTACACTAAATAATTTACAGGTGTTGGATAAAACTTAAACATCAGTCCTATAAGTGGCTACCATGTAACATTTCTATATTCACATCGCATAAGAACCATTATAGGAGAAAATACGTCCTACCAGAATTCTGAAACCTCTTAAAGGTTAATCTTGAAATGTTTGAGTGCTCTGATTGCAGTCACCTCCTCATAAATTTTGTGTTTTTTTTCTCTTCGGGGGTTTAAAAGTTTTGTTGCATAAACTAAATTCGAATTCACAACAATTCCACATTAGAAATAATGCTCCATAACGATTCTGTATTCGAGTCACACAATTGTTTTCACCGTCTAATCTGTCACAAAAGTATAAACAACACGAAACTAGAGTTATCCATTAGTTTTATAAAAGAAAGTAGGTCGCTTATTGTACATGCGAACTTTGGTAAAAGAAGAAGTGCAGATTTTCTTTTTTTAAAAAGGAAAAATCGTGAAATAAAGTAGGTTGCCGGTATACTCGGGACATATAGTTAAAAGCTTTGTTCAATTTTTTTTCAAAAGAAAAAACATAAAAGAAAGTAGGTCGCAGTTTTTACTAGCGACCTACAGTTAAAAAAAATTCCTCGTTCTTTTATTGGAAACAACAACAACAACAAATCCAGTAGTTTTCCACAAGTGGGATCTGGGGAGAGTAAGATGCACGTAGCCTTACCCCTACCTCGGAAGGGCAGAGAGGCTGTTTCCGATAGACCCTCGGCTAGAGAACGATTGAAAATAAAAATGTAATTGCAACAAGTAGGAATAATAGCATGAAAAAATAAGATCGAATCCAAGAATGCAGTGAAACTCTAGGTAGAAATAGCAATCTATGAATAAAAAGATATCATACTAACACTAATGCTAGCGACTACCTATAAACCTTCTACCCTAATCTTTGACCTCCAAACTCTCCTGTCTAGGGTCATGTCCTCAGTCAGCTCCAGTTGCGCCATGTCCCGTCTGATAACCTCTCCCCAAGACTTCTTAGGCCTACCTCTACCCCTCCTGCTACCCACCGAGGCTAAGCTCTAGCACTTTTTAACTGGGGCTTCTATACTTCTCCTCTTAACATGCCCGAACCATCTCAACCTCACCTCCCGCATCTTATTCTCCACAGGGGCCACTCCCACCTTTTTCCGAATAACTTCATTCCTAATCTTATCCAATCGGGTATACACACGCATCCACCTTAACATCCTCATCTCAGCTACTTATATCTTCTGGGTATGACAGTTCTTGACTGGCCAACACTTTGCTCCATACAACATAGTCAGTCTAAGTACAACCTTGTAGAACTTACCTTTAAGTCTCATCGACACATTCTTATCACACAAGACACCGGAACCGAGCCTCCACTTCATCCGTACTGCTCCGATACGATGTGTGACATCTTTATCAATCTCCATGTTACCTTTTATTATTGATCCAAGATACTTGAAATTACCTCTTTTAGGGATGACTTACATGTCAAGCCTCACCTACATATCCTCTTCTTGGATACCGTTGCTAAACTTTTACTCCATGTATTCCGTCTTGGTCCTTCTCAACTTGAAACTCTTAGACTCTAGGGTCTGCCTCCAAAACTCCAGCCTCTCGTTAACACCACCTCGCATCTCGTCAATTAAGACTATGTCATCAGCAAACAACATACACCACGACACCTCACCTTGAATGTGTCTTGTCAATGCGTCCATCGCCAAGGAAAATAGAAATGGACTAAGAGCTGATCCTTGGTGTAACTCCATCACAACCGGAAAGTGTTATGAGTCTCATCTCGTTGTCCTAACCCGAGTCTTAGATTCATCATACATGTTCTTAATCACTCTAATGTAGGCTACTGGAACCTCTTTAGTCTTTAAGCATCGCATGAGCACCTCTCTCGGGACTTTGTCATATGCTTTCTCTAGGTCAATAAACACCATGTGTAAATTCTTTTTCATCTCCCTATACCGCTCCACCAATCTCCTCACAAGGTGAATGGCTTTCATAGTCGAACGCTCCGGCATGAAATCGAACTGGTTCTCATAAATAGATATCGGTCCTCACCCTCACTTCAACCACCCTCTCCCAAACTTTCATGGTATGTCTAAGTAGCTTAATCCCCCTATAATTATACAACGTTGGATATCGCTCTTATTTTTATACAGCGGAATCATAGTACTCCACCTCCATTCATCAGGCATCTTATTCGTCCTAAAAATGACGTTGAAGAACCTAGTGAGCCACTCCAAATCTGCCATACACGCATGCTTCCAAAATTCCACTAGGATTTCATCTGGTTTGGTAGCTCTACCCATGTGCATCTTACGCGTAGCCCCTTCGACCTCCTCTACTCTTATGCGTCTATAATACCCGAAATCCTGGCGGACCTCATAGTTCTCCAAGTTGCCCAGCACAATGTCCCTATCACCCTTTTCGTTCAGGAGTTTATGGAAATATGTCTGCCATCTTCGTCTAATCTGGGCCTCTTCCATCAAAACTCTATCGTCCTCATCTTTGATACACTTAACATGATCTAGATCACGACCCTCATCTTTCTCACCTTGGCTAGCATGTATAGCTTTTTGTCCCCGTCTTCGGCCCCAAGCTCTTTATACAAACGCCATAGTCTTAGCCGCAGAAACCGCTAATTTCGCCTCCTTTTTAGCCCTCCTATACCCCTCCTTGTTCATCCTCTTCACCTCCTCGTCCATGCTCTCTATAAGCTTCAAGTACAACACTTTCTTGGCTTCCACTATCTCTTGTACCTCCTCACTACACCACTAGTCACCTTTGTGGCCTCCAGAGATACCCTTCGAGACCATAACTCTCTCGCAGCTACTCTACTACACTTCGTTGTAGTGGTCCACATACAACTCGCGTCCCCACTGCTCCTCCAGGCTCCCATAGCCAACAACTCCCCCCCTCCCCCCCAACTCTTGTGCTTTGTCATTAGTCAAAGCACCCCACGTGATCCTGGGTTGACCATACACCACCCTCTTTTTCATCTTCCTTGCGATCTCTAAGTCCATCAGCAATAACCTATGTTGAGTCATGAGATTCTCGATAAGTATGACCTTGCAATCCATGCACATAATCCTATATCACTTCCAGAGAAGTAGATAATCAATTTGTGTCTTGGCCAACGAACTCTGGAATGTGACCAAGTGCTCCTCCCTCTTCTGAAAACACGAGTTAGCAATCACCAAATCAAAGGCTTTATCACAGTCCAACAACAAAGTACCTCCTCCGCTCCTAACTCCAAAGCCAAAGCCGCCATGCACACCGTCATAACCCCCAGAGGTCGCCCCAATGTGACCATTGAAGTCACCTCCTGCTTTTAACTACATATATAAGAAGCAAACTAAAGGGGGCCTTGGCGTAACCGGTAAAGTTGTTGCCATGTGACCAGAAGGTCACGAGTTCGAGCCTCGAAAATAGCCTCTTACAGATATGTAGGGTAAGATTGTGTACAATAGAGCCTCGTAGTCCGGCCCTTCCGGACCACAAGGGTCTCGGGAGATTAATACACCGAGTTGACTTTATATAAAAAGCAAACAATGAGAACAAAAGGACAATAATATGAATCTCATCGAGTTATGAGAATTGGTACTTGAGCTGAATTACCAAATAAAGAAATTAGCCTTTGTTGAAGGAACTTTGAAGTAACAATAAAATTATATATGTATAATATATCGGTCATCAGTACAAACCTTGGAATTCGCTACAAATTATTTACAAGAACGAACTATGTATATAACTTAAATTTATTTTTTAATTGGGGTGCAAATGCGGTCTTTGGTAGAGTTTCCATCCGTGTGGAGCCTTTTTCCATGTTCATCATGTTGCGAATGCGAAGTCCTTTAAAATGGTTGTTCTTTTACAATATTCTAGCCAGCTTCTATTTTAAGGCCAAATTCAAATCTTTGAATTAAAGCCCACATATAATGCCATCACGTTGGATTTGGTGGGATTTGTCGTTGTCACGATCACTTCTAATTAAGAATTTCACTCCAAAAATGGAATAATTGAAGTCCAATTAATTATCCAACAACAAAGCGACCTTTTATAGCACGTAGTTCTAGTTACATCCACTTAGACATGAGAAAATTAGAATATTAAGTAGTTCGAATTATGTTCGTATTTGATTGGATTCTAGTTTCTAGATATTGGTTAATGCAACTAAAATACGCATAATGCTTAAATTGCAAGGATGATATAATTTATATTATCTTTTTTTGTTTCCCATTTGGTGTTCGGTATCTGTATTGGGGTTCGACTAAATCCGAATTCGTGTCGGAAAGTCCCACATTAGGGGAAAAACAGTCTCTAATAAAGGTGATTTCATACCTTAGGCTCGAATCTGAGACCTCTGGTTATGGATGAAGGAGTACTTAACACTCTACCACAACCTTTTGTTAGTATATAATTCATATTATCACTCTATTCTACTAGAAACGTAGATAACAGATCAATTCTATGTATATTTGCATCTATATTCTGTATGTAAAGAGGTGTTGAATACGTACTATACTTGAATGAAAATAGAAAAGATTCTTCCTCTTGGGCATAAAAACCTACTATGCCTTATAAGTTGAATTTTATACTTAAAGTGAGTGTTAGAAAATTAAATTCTCTTGTATACCTTTAAATATATTTTTTTGGTAACTTATCACTATGCTAAGAGGTAAATTATAGTAGAATATAACTTATTTCTCTAGGTTACTAATTCCAGCTTTATAGCCGATTACCTGTTGTTGTCTTTTAGGTGATCTAATCAGTGGCGGATCCAGGATTATGTGCAAGCGGGTTCAATCTTAAAACTATATAAACTTTAGTAGTAAAATAATAATTGTCAAGTGGGTTCAAATAAAGCATTTATACAAAATTTATACAGTTTTAATCCTAATTTATCCATATACACAATATTATTTTTTGGTGAAGCGGGTTCAATTGAACCCGCTAGCCACCACGTGGATCCGCCACTGGATCTAATAATGTAATTTTTTCAAATTTATATTAGGAAAAAAAATAATTAGTATGAATAAATTAGCGTACATTATTGGATAAGTCCATAAAAAGATATATACACCAAACTCGTTAGAGAAGATAGTCGTGGCAACCACTTTATAGTCTTTTTACTTATTCTTCTTCTACTAACTTGCATAATTTGTTCCTTCAAATTTTTGATCACTTATATACTCCTCATTCCTTTACGTACTTCTCAAAGAGAACAGTTCTTTGCTTGTTAATTAAAGTCAAATGGGATCAAGTTCAGAAATATGCTACCAAGAAGAGAAGAAAATCATTTCATTCTTCGACTATGTTGCCAATATGTTAAAAGAATCATTTCAATGCCTCACCATTATTCTCCTCAGCCTTCTCCTCCCTCTCTCTTTTATTGTCCTCGCCAGGCTCTCTGTCGCTCGCTATCTCACTACCACCTCAGTTGAGTACTACACACAGCCTGATTCTCTTCTCGTAAAAATCTTCCTCTACGCGAATCCAAATATTTTGCACGTACTAGTTCCACTTGTCGCCGTTTCAGCTCTCATCCACGGGTTAACAGGTCAAACCATATTGTTCATTAAACAATCCGCTCATCATATGACTTCTAAACCTTGTCTGTATACCGCGTGGTTTTTTATTTTCATGCTTCAAATATGTGTGTGCATAGGCGTAGAAGGTAGCATAGCTATTGGAATAGGTGGTACTTCAAGTTTTAGTCATCACGAAAGATTATATTTATTGAGTAGAGTTATATTCTTTTTCGGGTTGCATGAAACGACGTCGTTTTGGTCTAAGAAAGTGGTGAAGCCGGTAGTGGACGACACGGTTTTCGGGGTCGAAACGGCTGATCATAGGGTGGTTGAGAAGGTGGCAATGGCAATGAGTTTTGGTGTGTTGTGGTGGTGGAAATTGAGGGATGAAGTTGAGTCTTTAGTTGTTGTGGCTGAGGTGAAAAGGGAGTTGATAGGTAGTGTTGATTTGGTTGATTTTGTTGGTTGGTGGTTGTATTATATGACTGTGGCAATTGGTATGGTTAAGATTGTGAAGGGTCTAATTTGGGTTTGTTTTGTTTTGTTTTGTGGGAATATGGTTGACTCTAAGGACAATGCCGGCTATTCTACAAGAAATGATGAAAAGGTCTGAGAAATGATCTCATCTTTTCTTTTAATTTTTTTTGTCTCTATACAGTTGTAATCTTGATTGTTAAAGAGGGAGTAGATTATTGTTTTTGTTTGGTCAATGAGGGGGACATGTATGTATTGTTTTAGTAAAACAAATGCAAATACCATGGCTGAGGATGTTTAAGTTGTAACGCCGTCGACTTGTTGTGAAAGAGAAGAATAATTTTAATCTTTTGTTTCAGATTGAAATAAGTGGCTCAGTAGTAATTAAATATGTACTAGAGAAATAAATGGCTCACAAGAAAATTTGATTAAAATAGTAGAAAGGAAAACAATAAAAAATTTGAATATGTACTTTCTTTTTCTATCTAGTTCAAGAAGAGGTGATTGATTGATTGATTCTACATTTCCATATAACTCATTCAATTTAATTATAGTTATTCAAGCCCTTCTAATTTGATGGAACCTTAAGTGATATGAAAGGGTAAAACAGAACAAATCAATGCTCCTAAACTTTAAAGCCACTAAAAAAACGACAGCTATACACAAAAAGATTCATTAAGCTTCCAAAAAAGACAGTCCAGTGTACGAATCATCGTGCATTGAGTCCGAGAAAGGGTCACGCCCTAGCTCAAAGCTCCCCTTCGTTAATTAAACTTTCAGTAATGTAAAATCTAAAGAAGGGTTATTACATTAAAAGGCATAAATTGGATGATGGAAAGTTACTCCTCGTTTCAAAATTGTTTAGTTTGCAATCAATTTAGTACTCAAATATTACAAAACCAAAAGTGAATTATCAAAAGAAACCATGATTACTTTCAATGCACAAAACTTAGACTACTAACCTCTTCAATTTTCAGGATGGCCAACAATCAGAAATGTTTTTTTTATGTTGTGTGTTTCTTTGCTATTTCCTTAAGACAAGTAAGCCAGACAAAAGTTCTATGATTATCAGGTTTTTGTTCTGTGCCAAGTCATAACTAAAATGACATAATAATTTACCTCCTTTTTTTCCATTACTTTGGCCAAAAAGACATCAATTCCGAAGCTCAATTGCTCTACACACTGTATCACTTCTGTTCCTTACTGAGACAAACATTTGGCCTGCAGACTTTCCTTTTTGTTTCTCTTATGCCATTTCCTTCTAACCATGGCATTTCAACAATATCTCATTGTCTCAATCAACAACAACAACAACTACCTAGTAAAATCCTACAAAGTGAGGTCTGGAGAGGATAATGTGTACGCAGACCTTACCCCTACCCCGATAGGGCAAAGAGGCTGTTTCCAATAGACCCTCGGCTCAGGATCTCATTGTCTCAATCATCTTGTCCAAATGCATAAAAATCCCTTAATCAATCAAACTCGTTAAGGCCAATGATGAGCTACCTCAGTCAAGGTTGCTTTTAGAGATACAAACAATATGAGAGACTATCTTTCATTTGGACTTCTCTGCTTGTCCTAAGCATGAAAACATCATCCTGGCATTGATCTTCTAAACTTTCGCCATGACCAAATTATTTTTCTCCTTGAGGACAAAAACTTCACTTTCAAACCCGAGTAAGTTCCTTGCTATATATCTTCCAGCAGTAAAATACAGGTTGGTATAAGCCAAACATCACCAAGACTATAAATCTGATCAAGACTACTTCAGGTTAGCAATTAGCAATATAATAGGGGAAAAGATCATACAGTTCTAGGATCATGGATCAAGTCTCAATCCCCGCCATTGATTTCAGTGTTTTCCAGGGTGGTCACAATCATCTTCAGGAGTGTGGGAGAAATGAATTGGTCAACAACAGAGTAATAGATCCTTGGTTTGAATTGGATAGTGAGGATCTTGATTCTCTTTACTCTGTGCTTGACCTGAAATATCAGGAGAACAAAGACAAACAAGTTCAATTAACAGAAGATCAGCAACAGAATATTTCAGATTATTGGACTCAAAGTGATGACTCTTCTTCCAACATGGACTTCCCCCTGCAGCTTGTCCAAATCCAGTCCACCTTTGAAGCATCTAATAGGATTCAGCCTCAAGTGCCAAGGCTTGGCAATTTCCATGGAGAGAAAACAAATCCCATTTCTTCAGCATCATTGGAGCTGTTGAACGATTGTGAGAGATTGTTCAAGAAATCAAGCAAGAAAAACTTGAGCAACGTACACATCAACGAGGCTCGTGTAGGTAACATCCCTAGGTTGTCAACAGAAGAAATCTTGCGAGTTGCTGGAGAAAGATATATACAGTACTCCACCCAAATGGTAGATGGCCTTTCCATGTTTATACATCCTTATGCGTCAGCACTTTCGGGCCTTTCCATGGAGCAAACAAGGGACATGGAACTTGTTCACCTCCTTCTAGCTGCTGCAGAAGAAGTGGATCAACAGCAATTTCATCTGGCTAGTCAATCCGTTGCACGTTGCCTGTGGAAGGCATCTGCTACAGGTATGTTGAACTATGTGATCACTTCTATTAGAAAGTACGAAAAAGGGTCTGATATGTCCCTCTACCATCATCAATATTTTAAAAAAGCCCTCCGTTATACTATTAGGACAACCAAACCCCTGACTTTATACTATTAAACACATATACCCTTAATTTAACGGATGGGCCACGTGGCAACACCAAAACCATCCGGTTACATTTAGAATGGATCCGACCCAACCCATCACCCAAAAGCTACCATCCACCATATCAAAAGCTAAATTAGCTAGAATAACTATATACAATCACCCCATTTTTTCTCAATCAAGATTTCAAGTACAATACACCAAAGGAAAGATTTTTACAGCTAAGACAACAACAACAACAACAATAACAAACCCAGTTTGATCCCAACATGTGGGATCTGGGGAGGGTAATCCGTACGCAAACCTTACAGCTAAGAAAAGATCCAAATAAGCTAAAACTCAAATCAGTTGCACAAAAAATATAAAATTACTTCATAAGTAGATTTCAAATGATAAAAGCCTAAAACTTCCAAAGCAAGCTGAATCAGCAAAATAATTGCTCTGAAATTATTAAATTACTTAACTAATCAAAATAGAAACAAAAATTTAAACCTGTTTGTCCAAATCAGGGAAGATCGATAGGAAATGATCGATCGCCGATGACGGAGTAGAGAAATAATTAGTGGCAGCAGCGGAGGATCGTGGCGGCAAGAAAGACGACGGAGAACAGCGGATCCTCTTCGGAACCGGCGGCGAAGAAGACGGCGACTACAAATCTTCGAAGAAATTGGATCTCTTGCTGCCGCACACTATAGCAGACATGTTGTGCCAAAAATCAAATTCCTCTCAACAACAACAATTCTTCTCCCACCGTCTCGCTCATGCAGATTTCAAATTTAACCAATTCCAAAAACAAAACAAAAATAAGAACAAAAAATATTCAAATAAAATTAATAAAAGTCAAAATCAAAATCTAAATCTCATTTGTTCACTATATATATATATATACAACTAGGTTTTCACTTTATGTATGAATCTAAGTATCTAAATAAATGGATTTCTATAATCTATGTTGTTATAAAGAAAAATATATAAGTATCAGATATAATAAAATAATTAATGTTTTAATTGTTTCTTTGTTTAAAATAATTAAAATATATTAGGGTTCACACGTTAATAAGGGTGAAGGGTCTAGAAGGGTTAGGGTCCGATTGGATAATGGGTTGGGTCGGATCCATTCTAAATGTAACCGGATGGTTTTGGTGTTGCCACGTGGCCCATCCGTTAAATTAAGGGTATATGTGTTTAATAGTATAACGTCAGGGGTTTGGTTGTCCTAATAGTATAACGGAGGGCTTTTTTAAACTATAGATGATAGCAAAGGGGCAGATCAGACCCTTTGCCATAGAAAGTATACACTTTTATTTACTTAATTGTATCTCCAACACGCTCCCCCACTTGCGGGTCTAATTCTTTCATCGGCAAGCACGTGGGAATTCGTTATTTATAGTGGATGGTGGTGAGACTTGAACCGAAGACCTAATCTTATACCATGTTGAATTGTGTGACTATCGAGAGAATACACTTGTATTTACTTGATTATGTCTTCAACAGGTAATCCAATCCAGAGACTTTGTTTCTATTTTGGTGAAGCTTTACAAGAAAGGATTAATCGAGAAACAGGAAGGTCCCCAAGTTTTGAAAGAAAATTAAGGTTTTTAAGCACTCTGGCATTAGGTACCACACCTGAAGTCTTAACCTGCCACACAGAAATTCCATTCAGCCAAGTAATGCAGTTCGCAGGAGTTCAAGCAATAATTGAGAATGTTAAAGGTGCAACCAAGATCCATTTGGTTGATTTTAATATCAGAACTGGAATTCAGTGTACAGGCTTGATGCAAGCTCTTGCAGAACAATGTGACCATCCAATTGAGCTTCTGAAAATAACTGCCATTGGACACCAAGAAAAAGAGAAAATCGAAGAAACAGGCAAGAGATTACAAAGTTTTGCCAATTCCTTGAATCTTCCCTTTTCATTCGATATAGTCTTTATGTCTGACATGAAAAATCTTAGGGCAGAATCAGTAAACGTTAAAGCAGATGAAACTGTGGCTGTCTATTGTAACACTGTACTAAGGACAATGATCTGCAGGCCAGAGTATATGGATAACACGATGCGAGTAATCAGAGGACTCAGACCATCTGTAGTTGTTGTCTGTGAGGTGGAAGCAAACCATAACTCACCTTCATTTTTGAACCGTTTTGTGGAGGCACTTTTCTTTTATAGTGTGCTTTTTGATTGCTTTGAGGACTGCATGGATAGAGACAATTTGGTTCGAAAGAGGATTGAAGTATTTCATATTGGTGAAGGTATCCGGAATATGGTTGCAGCTGAGGGTGCAGAAAGGTTCACACGGAATATGAAGCTTGATGTATGGAGAGCATACTTTGCAAGGTTTGGAATGGTTGAAATGGAGCTCAGTGAGTCATCTTGGTATCAAGCAAATCTAATTCTCAAGCAATTTTCCCAAGGCAGTTCCTGCAATGTTCAAAATGATGGGAAGGCCCTCCTTGTAGGATGGAAAGGAACACCCATTGAATCTGTTTCTATTTGGAAGTTCTTGTAAAAACCGCTAAAAAGGGAAGCTTAGAATCATTGTAGCTAGGCAGAAAATGCAAATAGCACATATCGAGGATAAAATGAGAGAAAGCCGTTTGAGATAGTTAGGTTATGTCCTGTGTCGACCTTGTGCATTAGTCAGTAGATGTTCAATAGTGGCGAGTAAAAGTGATAAGACAGGACGAGGTAGAACCAAAATCACATGGAAGAAAATTGTCCCTGAAGACCTACAATCTCTTGGAATCCATGAAAACCTAGCGAAAAATAGGCACAATGGAAGAAAAAGATCAACATAGATGACACCAAATAATTGGGAATATGTTTTGATCAATTAGTACGTTTTGTTTAGGTCTTATGTTTTCAAAATTCATTTAGTCCTGCTGAAGATTTATATGAGAAAAAATAGAGAACATTTTTATTTTTTGTTTATTTCGTATAATATTGATAATTTGATATGAGATGAGCTTAAATGGAGTGATATGGTCAGTGATGATTTACATAGCCGACCCCAACTTGCTTGCGATTGAGATGTAGTTGTTGTTGTGTTACTTTAGCTGGCATCATCTTGGGCATCTCCATGACTCTTCAAACCGCTATCAATTTTCCATGCAACCCAAATATACCATGGGCAGAATGCTTTTTTTCTTAACTTCTTTTTAATCAAAATGAAAGAATCAGCGAGTGAACATCATAACTGTCACAAGAAAACAAAGAGTCCAAGATAGATGCCATTCAACCTTGCAATATTTTGTTTACAGACAGTTTCTAGGGCGCCTTCTTAATTTCATAAGCAGGTTCTTGTCTACATTTACTATAAAATGCTGGTATTCTGATAATTCCTTCATGTTCTCTAGCAGTAATTTGAGAAACCCCTCAAGTATACTCTGTACTAACATACTCATTTCTTGCTTAACTAATGACTACCTGACAAAAATAAAGCACGTCCACTGGTAAGTGGTGAATTTCTTATTCTCGAATGGCATTTCTTATTGACGTCCATTGTCCTGCCAGTCCTTTCAACAAAATCCAGCTATATTTTATCACCTCATTAACAGAGGTTAACATCCAACAGGTGATCACTTCAGTAGATCATATTATATTTGGTAGTTTGTGCATCGATTGCCAAATTATTGATCTGTTTATGTCGCTAACAAGCATCGAAGCTGTAAGCTCAACGCTTAAAGTTTTGTACTCAAATTTCAACGTTCAACAGCTAGCCCATGCAGACTTTCTAATTATAAAAGATTGGACTGCATTCAGGCCTGAGCCTTATAGTAAATAGGACAAGCATTAATCAGATTAGGAGGCAAGTTACGATTAGCCGAAGCTCTGAGATTAGTTTAAGCATGAGCAAAAGGAGGCACAAAATAAATGAGAATAAACGAATAAATGCATAAAAGTACCAATTTGGTGCTGCTCCTACTTCCAGTGAAAGAAAATATTTATCAAGGAAATCGTGACTTATGAACAATATATCGATCAGTTTACAATCTTAAATTAAGTAAAACTAAGGCCGGGAGCTTTGGGTGCATTTTGCTCATCCATCACTCGCCTCACAACCTCAGAATCAACATACCTGCCCATACCTGCAAGGATATTCGAAAGAAGCACATAATCACCACCGTATTTGTTTTCCATCACCATGATCTTTTGCATAACTCTTTCTCCCATATCTGCATTATCATGAAAACTACAAGCTCCCAATAGTGTTCTCCAAATCACAACATTAGACATAGCATTAGGTATCTCCAAAGCTATTTCTTCTGCTTCTACTAACCTACCTTCTCTGCCTAACATGTCTATCAAGCTTCCATAATGCTTAATGTCTGGTTGGATCCCAAACTCATCAACCATCTTCCTGAAAAACTCGAGCCCCTCATCCACTAAACCTCCATGACTGCAAGCATTGAGCATGCTCAGAAACGTTATGCGATTTGGTTCAACACCTGCATCCACCATCATTTGATAACTATCCGAAGCTTCTTTTGCCATCCCATGCATTGCATATCCTGATATTATCGACGTCCATGACACCAAATTCCTTCTTTCATTTAATATATCCTCAAAAACTCTCACAGCATCGTCTATGCTTCCACATTTAGCATAAGCATCTACAAGTGAATTCATAACACGGATATCAAAAGCATTAATACCACTTTTCTCCCCGTAAGCATGAACCATTTGGCAACACTCTAGACACCGAACATTCCAAATAGCCGGGAAAATCGCCAAAAGACTCACTTCACTCGGTTTAATCCCCTCGAGCACAACCATTTCGCGAAACAAAGTCAAAGCCTCATTAAACCGACCCATCCGCGTATACCCATCAATAAGCCCCGTCCAAGAAATGACATTCTTCTCCGGCATTGCATCGAACACCACCCGAGCAACCTTAACATCACCCCATTTAATAGAACCAGTGATCAAAGCATTCCAAGTGACAGAATTTCTAACAGGCATTTCATCGAACACCTTCTTCGCTTCGCCAATAAACCCACATTCACCATACATGTTAACCAGAGCAGTTTGCACATAAACATGGGACTCAAATCCATCCTTCAAGCTCAAACAATGAAGCTGTTTCCCAGTACCCCGTTGTGCTAAATTGGCCGATGCTTTGATCAAGAAAGAATATGTAAAGCTATCAAAAAAGATAACTTTTTGATACTGGAATCGGAGTTTCTGGAAAAGAAAAAAGGCTTCTTGTGGTAAAATGCCAAGAGAGTAATGGCGAATTACAGAGTTCCACAAAGTTAATATGATGGGTATTGAACTTGGGTTAAAGGCGTTTTCGGCAGTGGTGAATATTAACTGAGAATGAATCTGTTGAATTGCTGTGCGGTAGTTTTGGTGTCTTTTAACGAGGTTAAGAAGATGATTAACATCTCTGCCCATTAATAGCAGCAAGTTTGCATTTTTAACTATGGCATGAAAGCTTATTCTTTGAGCCTTAATGGACTAATTTACCTAGTTAAATAATAACAAAAAACCAGCCCTCCCGACATGTTTTTTAAGTATAAAACTATAAACTACTAATCTATCCGTACTAGGAGTGGGCATAAAATCCGAAAAACCGAATTCCGAACCGAACCGAATTAATTCGGTATTTTGGGTTCGGTTATTTCAGTATTTCGGTCTAATTCGGTATTAATTTTTCGGTATTTCGGTTCGGTTTTCGGTATTACAATTTTAAAAATTCGGTATACCGAATATACCGAATATACCGAAATTTTAAGTATATATTTTTTTGGACCCTACCTATACTAACACACCTAGTGTCCAACCCAATGTAATTCCCATTTCCCGTCGCCCCAAGCCCAGCCCAATGTAATTCCTAGTTGGTACTTCTTGTGCTTGTTCTAGACTGCTGTGAATCACAGTGAATGTGATGTAGCGTTTGTAGCGTTTATAGAGCTGTTTCTAAATGCAACAGCTTTTGTAGCGTTTTAAGGCATTTTGGGTGTTAGTTCACTTTCTATTATGTTTTAGCTTTAGTAATTACTGCATCTTCTTAATTATTATCGTTTGTTCCTGCCAAAAGATATTTTCTACTCTATGTGCTCTTTTGGCGAAGGGTATAAAGAGGATATTTGCGTTGGTATTCATAAAACGAATACTTTACCGAAAACGTACCGAAACCGTACCGAACCAAAATAATAAATACCGAACCGTACCGAACTAATTTGGTACGGTATTTGGTATACACAATTGATAAACCGAAATACCGAATGCCCACCCCTAATCCGTACTATATTTTAAGCACGAAGTTTCTATCGAAATATTATTTATCTTCATAATCCTCCGTATACGTATTCTATGTTGGATATAATTATAATTGTAATCACAAATTTTGTTTTATTGGAAAGCAAAAACTCTCGTTTATTGTCGTATTTTATATTGGCTAGGACTTCAATTTATTTTGGTTTTGAATTCTTTAAACTCTCCTTTGTTTAGGTATAATTAGGACTCTTTATTGCCGTGTAGCTTTCCACTAGGTTTAGGACTTTTTAAGATCTTCTTTGTTTATGATTCTTTACTGTGGTTTGTTTATTTATTACTACCAATTAATTTATGTTACTTATCTTTATTTAGGTTTAGCATTCACTTTAGGTTGGTCATATCTATCTTGGTACTGCTAACATCTACGGAGGTGAACTAACTTGAGATTTGAGGTAAACTTTCTATATGTAACTTGCATTCTTGATAAATAATTACAAAATGAAAGGTTGTCAATTGTGATTTTTGTAGGACGTCTTATATTTGCATGGTTTATTAAGAATTACGAATTGAAAGGTATCAGTTGTGATTTTTTTTACAATGTCTTATATACGATCATTGGTTTGAAATTAACTGATTTACAAATTGTACACAAGATTGTTTGGCTTGCATTAGATATGGAAAATTAGTTAAGCATCTAATTCGTATCAATCAAAGATATACATAACTTTGAGAATATTTGAACTCTATAAATTGTACTAATATTATGGCTTTCTCTTATAGTATTACGGAACTCTCCCTCTCCATGCTCTTGTAGTGCTTCCCATCCAGCTCAGGCTCTCTTATATTGATGCTCTCTATTTTTATGCAAAGTTTGCTCTTATAATTTGTTAATACAAACGGGTATTGTATTTTTTGTTGCTATTATTTGATACTATTTATCATTTATTTGTTTTTTTTCTTTTTTTCTTCTTTCATCTCTCCTCTTTCCTTGCTTCCTTCTTTTTCTTCTTGCCCTTCCTGAGCCGAGGGTCTATTGGAAACAGCCTCTCTACCTGCATTAGGTAGAGGTAAAGTCTGCGTACACACTACCCTTCCCAGACCCCACATGTTGAGATCAAACTGGATTTGTTGTTGTTGTTGCGGAATATGTTTTAACATTTGTTTACTAAATGAACTAGATGTAAAGTTTGCAGTTCAACACGAAGTTCAAAGTTTATCCGTAAAAAAAATCCTGAAAACACAACGATAATAATAATTACGGTTTCAATAGCACTTTTGGAAGGGAAGTTAGCTTATTCTTGCTATTTAACTAGGGTAATATCTTGATATCCATATAGAGCAAGTGAGTCTCTCAGATGATGTCTAAAAATTAATAAAAACTTGTGCAATTCGGCCTTTTTTAGTTGCTATGTTCATTTATCTTACAATTGATGCTTATATTATGTAATTCTTTTATTGTGGTTGATTTATTGGAAATTATTATTTTGTCACCGCTTATATTTATAAGATTTCTTATATTAAAAAGATATAAATTTTAGGTAGAAGTTGGCATTAACATATGTGGGTATCTAATCTTTTAGTAATCATCAATCTTTTAGTTTAACCTATATCACTCATGTGTGCATATTAATATATAGCTAATTATAGTTATGAAATTATTGTTTTATTTTTATATGAATTTACTTTTGAAATTTTCTTTAGTTCTTTAGTTAATTCTATGGTTTAGACTACTTATTGTATAGGTACCTTAGGCTCGACTTTCTTATCCAAATTAGATTTTTGATAAATTAATCCAAGTTATTGAACCAGACAAGTTAACATGCAAAGACTTAAGTAATAAAGTAGAAGTGATTTGAAATTTTATTCGAAACACTAAGTGTTCAAGTATCTTAGGAATCGTGTAAAATTGTAATTATTGTTTGATCAATCTTTTAGTTGAAAACCGTTAAAAATAATTTTTTCTATTTAAGTTAGAGAAATTGCTATGAAGTTTGGCAATAATTTTTCATTAATGTTCCAAACACATGCTTAGTTGCACGAATACTAAGATTACAAATATGCTCTTGGGAAATTTGTTCAATGTTATTTTCTCTTTAGAATTCATATCGATAATAATATCTGTAGATTTCAGGGTACACAATGTGATAATTCTTGTTATTTTTTTCTAATATCATATGATTTGTTTGTCATTCAGAGACTTTTTTTGATGTTCTTCTTCCTTTACAGAGTTTATTAAATATGTATGATAAAAATTTATAATTTTTAGGAGTTTAAACTTTTATTTTTTTATTCTATAACTCGTCCAATTTTAATAATATTCATATAATTCTAAGAAATTATATTTCTTGACACATGGTACACGCGCAACGCGCGTACCCTAAGACTAGTGATTTATAAACATTTGTAAGTCACATTAACGAATATCTGCTGAATGAGATTTGTAAGTATGTTTTATATGAAATTTAGCTAGCGTTTGGCTATAGATTCCCAAATTTGTTTTGAAAAATCTGATTCGGGTGAAGATTGGTTTGAAGATTAAAATGTGTTTGGACATACGTTTTCAAAACATATTTCCCAACTTTATTTTGAAAAAACACATATAAAATTCTCAAGTTTTGGGATTTTGGCCCAAAATCAGCAATTGGGGTGGTTTTGGAATTTGAGATTTTGCCTAAATATGGGTAAAATTTATTGCCAAATATGAGTTTGCCAAATAAATTCTAAATTTATTTTGGCAAAACTCATGGTCAAACGGGTCCTTAGAATTCGTATTTGTTGAATGAGATTATAGTCGTATTCTGTGGTTGTGATTTATAAGTTTCATTTAGAGGAGCTGCATTTATTGATTCGATTTATAAGTTGTTCATCGATTGCGATTCATAAGTTGCACTTACGGATTGCGAATTATAAGTCGTTTATTATTGATTGTGAATTATAAATCATTAAATAAAATGACAATTATTGATTGTGATTTATAGGTTGCATTTACTAATTGCGATTATAAACTGTACTTACTTATTGGGATTATAAGTTATGACTTTGATTTATAAGTCGCACTTAGTAATTGCGATTTTTAAGTTGGCTTATTGATTGCATTGTATAGCGATTGTGATTTATAGGTCACATTATGATTGCGATTTATAAGTCGCATTTAGCGATTGCGATTTATAAGTCGCATCTAGAGATTATTTATAAGTCGTATTTAGTATTTTGATTCATAAGTCGCATTTAGCAAGTCCCAGTTGATTACCATTTATAAGTCGCATTGCCAACATCAATTTTTTTTGCCATTTTAGTTTTTGACAATTATCGTTGTTGGTTTTTTTTTAAGCTTAATGTAGCTTAAAAGAAGGTGAATTGGAAATGGAAGGGAAAATAAAATATTTGAGTTTACTTCCTTGACAAAGGAACATCGTCCCATATTGGAAGTGAAAAAGGTTTTTGATGGGTATATATACAATTGCTCTTCTTCTAGCTCTTAAAGAGTTAAGAAGAAGGCAAGCCTCGCGTCGTCGTCGTCGCTCGGCTTTAGAATTAGATTTTGGATTTGGTCAAATAATTGATTGATTGATTTTTTGGACCAATTTTTTTTGTTAATAGTAAATAATAACATAATATTATTAAATATCCATTTTTTAAAAACAGAGAATTCATATTAAATCCAATGGAAAATTAAGTGTCTGTTTTTCGTTTTTGTAAGGGAAAATTAAGTTTCCTCCGCGCTTTGAATTCTGGGTTTATTGTTGCGTAAATAGCCATTTACGTTTGTCTTATGTAAACAACCCTTCTAAAGAGTTGCACCTCTTCAATTTGAGATCAACATTGGCTATATATAGCAGTCCATTCTCTCAAATTTTCCATACGAATTTCTGAATTCTCCTCCTTTCTTCTACATTGTTTTAACTACAAAGAAAGCAACATTAAGTGTGATTTGCTACCGATCTTTGTGTTCGCTGAAACACTGGAGTTTGAAGTACCGATACACCAGTGTGTAATTCGTTCTATCCTGGGAGGATAATCCACAACCTTGGGTACTAGGAGAGGATTAAATTCCTTAAGGGAACACTGTGAATTCAGTGGGTTCGGATTAAATTCTGTTTCTTTTACATTTATGTTTATATGTTATTTTATCTTCTCCAGAATTATTTACAAATACAGTTTACTAACAAGTTTAAGGAATTTAATGATTTTTTGTATTTGTGTTATACTCACTGTTCTGGAGACTAAAACCTTTGTGGTTTTCTACTCCATTGGAGATTAAAATCTACGTGATTTTAACGTTTGTTTGTGTCATTCTTTTACAGAAATAACAAATGACAACGGAAACCAGACTGTTCCTATGGTGACTGCCAATGCATCGACGAGCCGAACAACACCGCATTGGCACCGGTAGAAAAAACCCAAAAAAAATTCGGGATCAATTTCAAGCGGCGGCAGCAGAAGATGTTCTTTTAGTTGACGACTTTAAGTCTACAGAAGTTCATTAAGGAAGATGTTCCTATTCTGCCCGACGAAACTCCAAAAAATGAACGCTTTCTCGTAACTAAGGCATGGAAGCATTCTGATTTTCTATGCAAGAATTACTATCTTAGCGGACTGGAGGACGATCTGTATAACGTCTATAGTAATGTGGAGACGTCAAAACAATTGTGGATAGTGCTTGAAGGGAAATACAAAACGAAAGATGTCGGGTTAAAGAAATTCGTTACCACTAAATTTTTGGACTACAAAATGGTAGATAGCAAGTTTGTTATCACCTAAGCCCAGCAACTGCAAGTGATTATTCAAAATCTCCTTGTGGAAGGTATAAGTAAAATTAATACTCATGTTGAAAGTATTAATTATATTATTTTTTCTAACAGAATTTTCATTAAAGGTCTTGTCATCAATAAAGCATTCCAAGTTGCATTGATGATTAAGAAGTTGTCTCCTTTGTGGAAGGACTTCAAAAATTACTTGAAATACAAACGCAAGGAGATATCGCTTGAAGATCTCATTGTTCGATTATGCATCGAAGAGGACAACAAAGCTGCTAAAAAGAAAGGTCGTGAAAACTCAACAATAATGGGAGCAAACATTGTTGAGGATGCTCCTCAAAAAAATAGAAAGAGGAAGAAGGCTTCTGGACCAAAAAGCAACCCAAGCAAGAAGTGGTTCAACGGAAATTGCTACAACTATGAAAAAGTTGGACACATACCAACAAATTGTCGTGCTCCAAAGAAAGACAAGAAGAAGGGTCAAGCAAACATGGTTGAAAAGCACGAAGATATTGATGACTTGTGTGCTATGCTTTCTGAATGCAGCTTGGTGGGAAATCCTAAGAAGTGGTGGATTGATTCTGGAGCCACTCTCCATGTTTGTGCGGTTAGAGAAGCATTTGCTACATATGCTCCTGTTGGACCCGAAGAGACGCTTTCTATGGGAAACTCTGCAACATCCAAAGTTGAAGGATGTGGGAATATATTTCTGAAAATGACTTCTGGCAAGGTGGTGACTCTGAACAACGTCCTTCATGTTCCCAAGATTAGAAAGAACTTAGTCTTTGATAGACTTCTTGTTAAGAATGGGTTGTAATGTGTTTTTGTATCTGATACAGTTGTAATAAGTAGGGGTGTACATGGACCGGGATGGTTTGGTTTTATCAAAACCAAACCAAACCAATTATATCAGTTTGGATTGGTTCGGTTTTGTCGGGTTTTTCGGGTTCTTTTGTTATATGAATATAGTTCCAATCTTACTTTGTTAAAGTTATAGATAAGTTAATATATGTTTAGTAAATATTAAAAAAATTGACAAACATATGATCTATTAAAATATTCTAATGGGAGATTTCTTTAGTAATACATTATAGTTATTTTCTTAGTCGTCTAACAATAATTTTCGTTAATGTACGCTTTCTAGGTTAACACATGAGAGGATCTCAAATATATTAATATTTTTATAAAGAAAATTCAATATAAAGTCCTTAAAAATATAAAAATTATATATTTATATGTCGGTTTGGTTCGGATTTTTTTACTCAATGCTAAACCAAGTCAAACCAAACCTAGTCGGATTTTTTGATCGGTATGATTTGTTTTTTCAATTTGGTGCGGTTTTCCGGTTTGATTTGTACACCCCTATTAATAAGTAAGAATGAGATGTTTGTAGGAAAAAGCTACCTCACTGAGGGTCTTTTCAAGCTAAATATAATGGTTGTTGAGAATAATAATAAAATTTCAGCTTCTTCTTACTTACTTGAGTCAAATGATTTATGGCATATACGTTTAGGTCATGTCAATTATAAAACCTTGCGAAAAATGATTAGCTTAGAAGTATTGCCCAAGTTTGAATGCGACAAATCAAAATGTCAAATATGTGTGGAAACTAAGTATGTTAAACATCCTTATAAGTCAGTTGAAAGGAATTCAAATCCTTTAGACTTAATTCACACAGATATTTGAGAAATGAATTCAATACTATCTCGCGGTGGAAAGAAGTATTTCATAACTTTTATTGACGACAATACTCGATATTACTATGTTTACTAACTTAATAATAAAGATGAAGCAATAGACGCATTCAAGCAATACAAAAATGAAGTTGAAATGCAACTTAACAAGAAAATCAAAATGATAAGATGTGATAGGGGTGGTGAATATGAATCTCCCTTTGAAGAAACATGTTTAGAATATGGAATTATTCATCAAATAACGGCCCCTTACACGCCCCAATCCAATGGGATTATGAAAAGAAAGAATCGTTCATTAAAGGAGATGATGAATGCATTGTTGATAAGTTCTGGTTCGCCACAGAACTTGTGGGCGGGAAGTCATTCTTATGGCTAATCGAATACTGAATCGAGTACCTCATAGCAAAACGCAATCCAATCCATACGAAAAATGGAAAGGAAGGAAGCCCAACTTGAATTATTTTAAAGTGTGGGGGTGTTTGGAAAAGGTGCAAGTTCCTAAACCCAAAAGGGTAAGAATAGGACCGAAAACCGTTGATTGTGTTTTCATAGGATATGCGACCAATAGTAAAGCATATCGATTTCTGGTTCATCAATCAGAAAATCCCGATATTCATAATAATGCGGTTATAGAATCAAATAATGATGAGTTCTTTGAATATATATATTCATATAAAAAGGGATGTGAGTCGATTGGTGAAGGATCTAAACAACCTCGGGAAGAAACAAAAGAAAATACATTTCATCTGGAGGATCCAAGACGTAGTAAACGTCAAAGAACGTCTACTTCATTTGGACCTAATTTTTGTGACTTTCTTATTGAAAAATGAGCATCGGGCATTTGAAGAAGCTATGTCTTCTTCGGAAGCATTATTTTGGAAAGAGGCAATCAACAGTGAAATAGAATCCATATTGAACAACCATTGATTGATCTTCCTCCTGAAAATTAATCGTTGGGTTCTAAATATATTTTTAAGAGGAAAATGAAAGATAATGGGACTATTGATAAATATAAGGCAAGACTTGTGGTCAAAGGGTATAGACAACAAGAAGGTCTCAACTATTTTGATACATACTCTCCAATTACAAGAATTACGTCCATACGAACGTTAGTAGCATTAGCTGCAGTTTATGGTCTTAAAATTCATCAAATTGACGTTAAGACGGCCTTCTTAAATGGAGATTTGGAGAAAGAATCTACATGGAACAACCTGAAGTGTTTGTGGTTCCAGGTAAAGAAAAGAAGGTGTGTAGACTTGTTAAGTCCCTATACGGACTAAAACAAGCACCAAACAATGGCATGCGAAATTTGACCACACAATGTTGTCAAATGATTTTAAGATAAATGAATGTGATAAATGTGTGTACATTGTATTTATAAATGTGTGTACATTAAAAATGTTCCAAATCACATAATCATTATTTTCTTATATGTGGGAAAATGAGTAATGACATTGCCGACATAAATGCGACTAAGTGTATGCTAACCAGCAAGTTTGATATGAAGGACTTGGGAGTTGCTGATTTAATTTTGGGGATTAAGATCCATAAGACTCCTCAGTCTGGCATTGCCACAATCTCATTATATTAAGACAGTACTTGGAAAATTCAAGCACTTAGGGTTTAAAGTTGCAAGGACTCCAATTGACGTGAATCTCGCATTAGCAAAGAACAAAGGCCAAAGCATATCACAATTGGATTATGCTTGTGTGCTGTGATGCTTAATGTGTATCATGAATTGAACACGACCAGATATAGCTTGTGCTATAAGTAAATTGAGTCGATACACGAGCAATCCAGGTCAATTTTATTGGATGGCAATGAAACGATCTTTGGGATATTTAGAACATACCCAGGACTTTGCTTTGAACTACAGTAAATATCATGCGGAGATTGAGGGATATTGTGATGGAAATTGGATCACCGGTTCAACTTATTCTAAGTCCACAAGTGGATATGTATTCATTATTGGTGGAGGAGCGTATCTTGGAAGTTATCCAAACAAACTTGTATTGCCCGCTCTATAATGGAGGCTGAGTTCATAGCCTTAGATAAAGTCGATGAAGAAGCTGAATGGCTTCGGAATTTCTTGAAAGACATTCCATTTTGGCCCAAACCGTTGGCACCAATATGCATACATTGGGATAGTCAAGCGACAATTGAAAAGGCTGGGAGTGTGATGTATAACGGTAAATCTCGTCATATACGACGAAGACATAAAACCGTTAGACAATTACTCTCTAGAGGAATTATCACAATTGACTATGTAAAGAAAGCGATAATGTGCCAGATTCACTTACAAAGGGCCTAACCAGAGAGGTAGTTGAGGAATCATCAGGGGAATGAGACTATGGGCGAGAACAAGTCATTGTGGCGGTAACTCTACCTAGAAGACTGGAGATCCCAAGATCTAGGTTCAATGAGATCAAATAAAGTCATTAATGACGGTTCAACATTGTCAACTAAAATTTTGGTCCATTCTCGTGATGAGACAATGTTCAGTGCCAAGGATAAAGCATTAATGCTTTTTAAATTTGATACGGGGTATATCAAATAGTGTATATACGGGATGACACATTTATGAATCACCTATGTAAGCGTGAAGTGTTAGTCGCTTCAAGGAAAATTTTGTAAGGTCAATTCTCTACACACTTATGAAACCATGCGGTATTCATGGCTGAAACGAACACAACAATGAGAACCAAAGATGGTTAAGGGTTGATTGTATGACTTATGGTTGTCTAGGTATACACTAAAGTTCGACGGTTCAAAGATATCAAATCTACCGATTGACCGAGTATATCCGACATAAGTTCACTACGGAAAGTTCAAAGGGAAACCTACTTATCCAGATGCGATTAATCCTTGCTTGCGAATCACACAGTTTTTCATGCATATTTATGTGATATAACCATTCCCCATTCATGTGGGGGATTGTTGGGCTTTTTTAAGCTTAATGTAGCTTAAACGAGGGTGAATGGGAAATGGAGGAAAAATGAAATATTTGAATTTCCCTCCTTAACAAAGGGACATTGTCCCATATTGGAAGAGGAAAAGATTTTTGATGAGTATATATACAATTGCTCTTCTTCTAGCTCTTAAAGAGTTAAGAAGAAGGCAAGCCTCGCGTCGTTGTCGCTCGGCTTCGGCTTTGGATTTGGATTTGAATTTAGTCAAATGATCGATTGATTTATTAATATTTTGGACCGAATTTTTTTGTTAATAGTAAATATTGACATAATATTATTGAATATCCGTTTCTTGTAAACGGATTAATATTAAATCCAATGGAAAATTAAGTGTCCATTTTTCTTTTTCCGTTTTTGTAATGGAAAATAAAGTTTTCTCTGCGTTTTGAATTTCCAGTTTATTATTGCGTAAATAGCCGTTTACGTTATGGTCGTTTTATATAAACAACCCTTTTGAAGAGTTGCACCTCTTCAATTTGAGATCAACATTGGCTATATATAGCAGTCCATTCTCTCAGATTTTCCATACGAATTTCTGAATTCTCCTCCTTTCTTCTGCATAGTTTTAACTACAAAGAAAGCAACAGTAAGTGTGATTTGCTACCGATCGTTGTGTTCGCTGAAACACTGGGGTATGAAGTACCGCTACACCAGTGTGTCATTCGTTCTATCCTGAGAGGTAATAATCCACAACCTTAGGTACTAGGAGGGGATTAAATTCTTTAAGGAATGTGAATTCAGTGGGCTCGGATAAAATTTTGTTTCTTTTACATTTCTGTTTGTAAGTATTTTATCTTCTCCATTATTTTACAAATACAATTTACTAACAATTGTTACGTTTGTATAGCTACACTACTCTTGTTAAGTTCATTATAGAACCTTAACACTTAGATTTAAGTGGGTTCTTCTCTCTTCTATAAATTTTCAGTCAAAGGTGTTGGTTGAATTAAAAAGCTTGCTAATTGGTCTTTAACATGATGAGTTTATTTTGTTGTATGTTGCGAATAAAAAAGAAGAAAATTTAGTTGAGATAATCTCACTTGTTATTCTGATGTAATTTTTATTATTGGTATCGTGTTTAATGGACTCGCTCGTATAAGATTCTGATTCTGCCACTGGTTGGTAGATTATATCTACTCAACTATTATAAACTTAAAGGACAATATGTGTTCATATAAGATTCAAATATTGTTACATAAACTGGTACTGAGGGAATAGACAACAAGTAACACAACAACAACAATAACAATAAACCTAATATAATCCTATAAGTGAGGTATATAAAAAGTAATGTGTACTCAGATCGAACTCCTCCATTGAATATAGAAAGACTATTTATATTAGACCCTCGATACGAAAAAAAATGAAATAGAGCATAGCAACAAGCACTAACGGGAACAAAATTGTTTTAAAAATAATAAAAAGAAAAAGAATAACATGTAGTGATAAAAATCTACAGTATTAGACTACAAGACCGTCACTGCTGGCACGTGTTACAACAGTAATACGTAATTGATGATATTTTTCTTACGGCCAATACAAAGATATTTCTAAGTACAATATCTCTGCCTGTCATTCTCATGACATGGATGCATCCCATTGGCCAAAAAATGATAAGAAACGTGTGCTCATTAATCCATTACTCATCTCATCCTCCCCTAATATATTGTTACATCCCATCTCATAGCCTAAAAAGATCATTTCCCAAGACACCAAAAAAATCTTCAGCAACGACAATGGCCTCAATAGCTGGTGTTAGTATCACAACCCCAAGAATTTTAGCCAAAACATCTGATTCCCCTAAGGTTCAATCCTTGAAATTTCCATGCCTAAACAAACCATGGAAAAATTCATCATTAGTTCATGGAAAATTGTACCTTAAGGGTATAGGTGCAACACCAGATAATAAGCTGTCTGATTTAGTGGCAGATAGTGTTAAAGAAGCAGAAGAAGCATGTGCTGAGAACCCGGTTAGCGGAGAGTGCGTGGCGGCATGGGATGTGGTTGAAGAGGCGAGCGCAGCAGCGAGTCATGCTAGGGACAAGAAGAAGGAGTCTTCTGACCCTTTGGAGAATTACTGCAAGGATAATCCTGAGACTGATGAGTGCCGTACTTATGACAATTGATTATATTACTATTTCATGTTATTATATTTCTTGTTATTCTCAAACATAATACCTACATGGTAATTTCATACTCTTGCTTTAAACTGTCTTATTCTCATGAATATTATTCTTGAATGCTAAAGAGTCACTGTTTAAGCAGCTCATACTACACTTTTCTTGAATTTGCGGTCACTAAGGATGTTATATATCATCTTAGTACAAAGTGTATCGCCAATCTGTTGCTAAATAGGATTAGCTACAAAATTAGTTGTAGATTTGTTGTCACCTCTCCACCTTCCCAAGGTAGGATAAGGTTTAGGTACATAGACCCTACTTGTGAGATTGCAATGGATTTGTTGTTGTTGTACAGATTTTATCCGTCGCCAATTCTTTTTTTAGTAGTAGTAAATAGTCTTCGATATATTAGCATGATTGTCCTCTTGTTGCAAATGAGTTAACTTTTCCAACTCTCAAACTAAACATCCCATAAATTGAATTTGTTGTAAAATTTACTCGTCATTAGTTTGATTCAAGTAACCAAAGGTTGCTCACAATTAGTTAATCAAAACTTGCAGATCAGATCCGCTTATGAAATAGTACATCAAATTTCCTGAAAATCAAATAAATTCAATGACCACCTGAAATCTTGATCATCTCTTGTTCTACTTTTGAACAAAAAGCAAACAAAGAATTCCTTTAGCCTCTTTGGATGGTCGTTACCCATGGTTTCATATTGTACAATATCATATTGTATACAACGAGTTTACAACATCATACAACATAATTTTAAGAACAATGGAAACAAACATGGTATCAATGAAAATAATACAATAATGAACCACGGAAATAACCATACAAACAGGGGGTTAGGAACTGTGTGCACTAGAGCACTGACATCCCAAAGATCAACACATTGAGCACCTGATACGCGATGGCTTTCTGATTACTTAAAAGGGCGACGTAAGGCTAATCAACTAATGTCCGTAAGGTTACTATCCGCCAACTGGGGTCCCTTACGTACGCTTAAGGGCGGCAAGTGGGTCGGGTTCGGGCCAAACATACCAAGTGGGCCGGGCTAAACGGGTCCCGGCTATGCGGGCTTGGGTTATGCGGGCCCGGGCTAAATGTGTGGAACCGGCCCTACGGGCCTAAACCCACATGGGCCGGGCTAAGTGGGCGGCCCCGCGGGCCAAACAAGCCTAAACGGGTCCGGGCTATTTTTTTTTTTTTTTTTATGTAAGGCAATTTCTTGTAAATCTTGTGATATAAATCTTGTAATTCATATTTAAACACAAAAAATAGTAAGTTTCTTCAAATTAATAATAATAGTACTTCAAACTTGCACTAACATTGCATAATAAATTAATAGTACATCAAATTAATTTAACAAACTACAACATTAAGCATAATACGTCTAATAAAATTAAAATAACACAAGTTTGAATTAAACTTAAAATATTAGATACGAATGTCTTGAGGACGCGCTTGACAAGACTTGATTATATGCCTCTTTAAAGAGTTTGTGCCCTTCACCTTTCGCCGAGTGAAGACAAAACCACAGTGCTTGCACGATATCGTGTAAGTTTCTTCATTTTCTTCTACCAAATTATAGTGTTCCTGAACAAATGGGGTAATTCTAGAACCACCGGGCATGATTTAACTTGAATTGAGAATTTGAGTAGAGAGAGATTGATGATTTTGTGAGTAAAAATGAAAGAATGAGGGGGTATTTATAGTTGAGAATAGGCAAAAAATGTAATTATAAAATGTTTGGGGTTAAAACAAAGCTTGGGGGCCAAATGACTATTTTTTAAACAAGCCAAACGGTAACAGTGTTAATTCCCGGTTGAACTAGATTTGACCCGGTACTAGGGTTAACCTGAGTGTCTACACTTGTCCCCTCTTGCTGAGCTTTCATTTGTTGAAATTTAATTTTAGCATCAGGGTGTTTCAGTATGTGTCTACTCAAACTACCCGTACCCCCACGGTGGTCATTAAATTTATGAGACATCAAGAGGCCACAAGTTTTACACTTAGCCTTATTTTGATCTTATAGTTGAGTAAAAAATGCCAAACAAGAGATGTTTCGGCTCGTTTACCACGTTGTCTATTAAAAGTAGGGGTTACTACAGAAGGGTCATCCGGGGCATCATTTGGATTATTATCAGTTTGGTTAACAACAGGACTAGTAGGTGTATCATCTAAATCGGGTTGAGTTTCATCTAAATCATCATTTTCCTCATCATTTTCATAGATAGTTGGATTACCATAAAGAGAATCCATATGTTCATCATTTAATTGTGAACTTGGTGTAAAATCATGTATAAACTGACTATCGGTAAATTGAAAACAAGGGTTATCATTATCAAGAATAATAGGTGGGGGGGACGGGTAACATGTCTACGTCGGGGAGCCGGGGGAGTAGTAGTAGCTTGCCTACTAGATTCACCAATTTTAAATTTTCCCTTACCACCAAATATTTTTTTCAAAGAAAAGTCCATATTAATTATAAGGAAAACAAATTAAACAAACAAAACTATAATATTAAAACTTAAGAGTTGGAACGAGTTTACCGAATTGACGAACAACTTCTTGAAAATTGTATAATGTTGAAGACTTGAATACTTCAATTCACCAACTTCACAATTTTTCACAATTTGCAATAATAAAGTAAGCAATAATAGAAGAAAATTAGAGAGAGATTGATGATTTTGTGAGTAAAAATGAAAGAATGAGGGGGTATTTATAGTTGAGAAAAGGGAACAAGTGTAATTATAAAAAGTTTGGGATTAAAACAAAATTTGGGGGCCAAATGGTTATTTTTTAAACAAGCCAAACGGCTATTTTAAGGGGCCAACGGCTAGAATTTAAAATTCTGACCGTTTTTTATTTATTTAATTTTTCGACCGCTTGGCCCGGTCATGCCCGCCTGTCGGGCCCGGGCTCACGGGTCCAAAATCAATAACCGGCCCCCACGGGCCTAAAACCCCCAAGCCCGGACCCCCCGCGGACCGGCCTGTTTAGCCCGCTAGTCCGGGTCGGACCCGGCCCATCTGCCAGCCTTACGTACGCTAGACGAGACTATCAATGTCATATGGAAAACCCGATGTCAAAAACAATTGAGAGAACAGAAAAAAGAATGAAAATGAAAGAAAACTTGATTGCTTCCATGAAAACTATTACAGAAAGCCAACTAAGGTGTAGAAAAAAATTAGGACAAACAAATCCACTATATCACAGAATGCATATATAAACCAGAGACCAAACTGCAAACTGCTAGTTCATAAAATAACTAAATAATGAGGTACCAATATTAGCCAAAGGTAACCTGACTAGTAAGAAACCAAAGCTGCATTGTCCATAAGCAAAAGAAATACCAAGGACATTTAATATGGATTTCTCCATTCATACTCGTAAATCTTCAGACCAGAATCTCAAAACAGCAACATATCAGAAGAAGCATCGATAGGTTGAATAGGGCAAGGCAGCTGCCATGGCTCAAGCAAAGTGTCGGGAATTTCAGGGAGGTCAACAGGAAATCCAGTAGCATCAGCCCAAAATTGAGTGAGCGAGTTCAGTGAATTCAAACGTTCAGTCAATTCAGCAATCTGAGCCCTCAACACATTGTTCTCTGCATCGATGGCACGATAATTTCTTTCAACAGAATCAATCCTCTCGCGACAGATACTGTTCTGGTTCTGTAGCTGTGTTGTTTCGCTCATCAACTCCCCCAATCGCTGCTGCTTCCTCATCCGTGACCTACGAGCAGACTCACGGTTGGATTCCATTCTCTTCCTTTTCCTTTCGTCAAACTTTGCATGCCGCTGGTCTGCATCAGAACCAGAACTCACCGCTTGGGGAGTAGAGGCCATGTTGATTTGATGGACAGTCAAAATGTGAAACAACGGGAAACTTTGTACTCTTTTTTGGTTAGATCAGCAAATTTTGGTAGTGTAACTAAGGAAATCCTAAAATTAAAGTGGACCGTGACAATGATGACGATGACTAGTTCATGAAATTACGTAGAACCAGTAAAGAAAGACTACTGAGAAAGAGTGCAGAATACGAATTCGACGCATCTGGATAGCGTATGTCATGAATAATTTTGGAACTAAGAATCAAACATGGAAATTGTTTAAGAAAGCCCAATCAATCTCTGGGAATCAAACAAGTGTGAATATCCAAATCCAACGAGCGGGTGAAGGTATTAACAAAAAAGATCTGCAATAGCACACAACAAACAAGATCGTTAAAAACAGCAAAAAACTACATCAAAAGGCAAAACAAATCCATTCATAAGAAGAACCCAAATAAACAAACTAAGTTTCACCCGAATTAATTGAGGCCGGCTTTATGAATCATCAGCTCTATTAAACTATTCTAGACTATCTTTATGTTGATGATTAACCTAACTAAAAGATTACTTTGGATATAAGACATTCCTGTACAAAGGGAAGGTAAAAATACTAAAGTTCACATCTTTTCTTAATTATTGTTTAGAAAGTTCTAATCTTTCAATCCTACCAAGAACCCAAATCAATAAACTAAGGGTGTGTTTGGTATAATGGAAAACAAATAGTAATCTTATTCATTTTCCAGTGTTTTGTATGCAAATTAAGGAAAATATCTTCTCAAGATTATTCATAAATAATTTAGAGACAATAAACATGAAGCAAAAAACTTTCGAACCCACAACCTTCCGAACCCACAAATTTCATAAACTTCCGAACTAAAAATATACATTAAAAAATTTTGGCGCGTGCGGCGGAGTAGGGTGGGTAGTGACGGGAAAAAATAACAAAACTTTAAAAAAAAGCATTTTTGGAGAGGGGTGGGGTGGGTGGGTGTGGGGTGGGTTGGTGAGGGTGGGGAAGGTTGAGACTTGAGAAGGAGTTTCGGATCCAATTGGAGGAAAATGAATTGATAAGGAAATGTTTTCCAAAACATTTGAACCAACCAAACATGAGAACCTTCGTACCAAACACAACCTAAGTCTCACCCAAATTGAGGTTCATCCTTATATTTATCAGCTCTATAAAATCATTTTAGACACCTTTATTTTGATAATTAACCTAAGATAAGTACTTTGGATATGAGTAATTCTGCTAAAGTTCAAATCTTTTCTAATCTTTGGTTAAAAAGTTTAGATCTTTCAGTCAATATATATATACTAATAAGTATTCATTACTGGGATTCGGGATAAAATCCATCTGCTTTTTTGTCTCTAATTATTTTTAGATTAATTATCCATCTTTTCTTTATCTGTACAAGAATTATAAGGATAGAAAAAGAAACTAAAATCAAAGAAATACAAAAAAGGGATGCAGAGTTAATCTTAACAGAAATCGAAATTAAAATAAACAAATAGAAGAACTAAAAGCCGACAATAAAAATAATAAAACAATAAATGAAAATACTGAAGATAAAGAAACCAAAAAGGAAAAAGAAAAAAAAAGGTAAAGGAGAATAGGCATACCTTTGTAAAGGAGTAGAACAAAAGGATCGAAAGAATGTTATGAAGGGTGAGAAGAGGGGTTTATATAGGGGAAATGGAAGAAGCTTTCTGAGAAAATTAAGGATAATTTTTTATTATTTTAAGGAAAGTTGTGTTATCGGTGTCATGTGGTTGGCTGCAGTGTGATGACAGCTAAACTGAGGTAAGTTTCCTCTGCCTTTCCTTATTTGTTGCTAAATTCAAAATATTTCCAATTGGTACATCTTTCATTACTTAATCAACGTTTTTATTGTGCATGTAATACTCCCCGTCTCAAATTATTTATCACTTTAGAAGTTCGAAACAAAATTAATTATCTTTTTTCTACCTTTAGGAGTAATAATTATACTTTAATATTACAAACACCCCAATTATAGATAACTTTGTTCAAATTAAGACATGAATAAGAGTAAAGTAGTCAAAATCTCATCCTTATTAATTTTTCTTAAGAGGTGTGTATAAAAGAATTATGACAGATAATATGAGACAGACGAAATATCTGTTTTTTACCCTTTTCATCTGATGTTCGGTATCGTGTTAGAACTAATATATCAAATTTAAAATTTATAATTAAAGATAAAAGGATCATATTTATCCCTCGCAATCGTTGGTGGTGCTTGCAATATCTTTATTATTTAAGTCTTGAAGATCTTATCCGACATTATTATAGAAAATAAATAATCAAATTTCTTTGTTAATCCTTCGATGATATGGTTTTAAAAAGAAAGTTTCAAGTATCTTCTTTTTGAATTTGGATTTGTAACAATAACCTATCTTGTGATTTGCAATATTATAGTTTTTCCTTATTTTTATATTTTTGTAATAATTATTTTTTCGTATTTATCGATTATCACTATTGTAAACAATTGCAGTCTGTCTAATTTGTCCATCATTATACCCGTGTCCTACATAATTAATTTTAAAAAAATTGTAAATAATAAATAACAATTGATTAACCTCTGCAATTTTTTGGCTTTTTCATTTCTTGTTTGGTAATGGAAATTTAAAATAAGACTTTTTGTTGATTGACCTTTTGGTTTAAAAAATATTTTGTAACTTCAAGGGTGGTTGGATAAAGTTGGGGGCCTAAAACGCAAACTCTTACTATATTATTTGAAGTTAACTTTTTAGCTTTTTGAGATGTGAAATTATTCAAAAGAAAATTATAATTAACTTTTTTCTAATAAAAAATATAGTTAAATCATTTAATCACTCTTGAGGTAGGTTGAACTTATGTAATATTTTATTTATTTTATTTTAACAAGTTTCTTATTGTTGAAACAACTATTAGAGGAATGTTAACAACTATTCGAGATAGGGGGTGTTTATCGGTTTGGATCGATTTTTCCCTAAAAAGAAATCAAACAAAATAAGTCTTTTCTTAAAATGTTGGAACCAAACCAATTAAGTTAGTCTTTTAGTGATTCGCTTTTTCTCGGCTTTTTCGATTATTTATAGGGTTTTTTCTTAAATATGAGACATACACTACCAAACACATATTTCGGCGATTACATTCTCAACGTAACACTATCGAACCAATTGCTCTTTGAGAAATCTATCACTTACTATGATATATCGATGATAATTGAATCAAATAATGATGAATAATTTAAGTACTCAATTAAAAAAACGATTATTTTTAATATAAAATAATTCTTGTACTTAGCAAAAGCAAACTACCAATCAAATTAGAATGTAAAGGCAAAGAATTAGATTATTGTAATAGTAAAGAACCAAACTTACAATATGTTGAGAAGTATGCATAGTGTAGAGGTTAGTTAGGAGGTTAGAAGTTAGTTAGTGGACTAAATGAACAGCTCTCAACAGCTAATATATTGTTAGGTAGTTATTGGTTAAGTGATGTATGTATATATATACACATGTACAGTGCATGCAAATACAGATTCGATATTTCCAAACTCTGCTCTATTACTTTCTTCTTCCTTCCTTTGTTCTATCTATGTTCCTTCAATGGTTATGCCTTATTTAACATGGTATCAGAGCTCGACTTATTTCCGGTGCGTTCAACGATGGCGGACGAATAAGGAGAAGGTACAATTGAGCTAGTCGAATCCAGAATTAGTCTTATCTGCTTCAAATTGCAGTTGAAGATACGATCTCTTCTTCGAGCTAGGGTTTGCTGATTTTGAGCAAATTCAACAACTTTTCTGAACTTTTACAACAATTTGAGTAAGTAATTCTCTTCAATTTACAAATCTACGAAATGACTTTGCATATCCCAAATGACTTTGCCAGCCAGGTGGGGTGTCATAAAAAAGTATGCAGATTTCATAAGTCCTTGTATGAACTCAAGCAGGCTCCTAGACAGTGGAACCTGAAGCTGACTTCAGCTCTCAAGGATATGGGATTTGTACAGTCTCATTATGGTTATTCTCTTTTCACACAAAGGGTAGGTGGTGATCTGATAGTTATCCTGGTATATGTTGATGATCTGCTGGTTACTGGGAACAACGTGGAGCTTATTCATCAAGCGAGGATAAACTTGCAAGCTAAGTTCAACATTAAGGACTTGGGAGAATTAAATTCTTCATGGGAATTGAGTTCTTCAGATCTAAAGAAGGAGTTCTTATGAATCGAAGGAAATATGCTCTTGAGTTAGTGTTTGAGCTGGGATTGGCGGGTGGGAAGCCTGTTGCTACACCTCTTGAGTTTAATGATAAAATCACCTCAGCAGGATTTGATGAATTAACGAACCAGGGGGAAGCCTCTACAGATGCACAACTTGAGGACCCATGTAGATATCAAAGATTGGTAGGCAGATTGTTGTACCTGACAATGATAAGGCCAGACATTCCCTTTGTTGTTCAAGTGCTGATCCAACATATGGAAGCAGCCGTACGAGTGGTCAAGTATATCAAGGAAATTGTAGGATTGGGACTGTTTATGCCAGCAAAAGGTACCAAGGATTTGGTTAGATTGAGGCTCATGTGTGGAAACTAGGAAGTCTATTACTGGTTATATAGTTATGTTTGGTGAAGCTTTAATTTCTTGGAAGTCTCATAAGCAAAGCACAGTTTCTAGGAGCTCTACTGAATCTGAATTCAGGAGCATGGCAACTACTGTTGCTGAAGTCACTTGGCTAGTTCGTTTGTTTGGAGAGCTAGGAGTTGCAATGAACACTCCTGTGCAGTTGTTCTGTGGTAGCAAAGATGCTATACAGATTGCAGCACATCCCATATTTCTTGAAAGGACAAAACACTTAGACATTGATTGTCATTTTGTAAGGGAGAAAATTCAGGGTGATCAAATTCAGACTCAACATATCGGGACTAAGGAACAACCTGGTGATTTGCTTACTAAGAGTCTATGCAAACCACAACATGAGTATTTGATTAGCAAGCTGGGAATGAAGAACCTCTTTCACCCTTCAGCTTGAGGGTGTGGGTTGAGAAGTATGCATAGTGTAGAGGTTAGTTAGAAGGTTAGAAGTTAGTTAGTGGACTAAATGTACAACTGTCAACAACTAATATATTATTAGGTAGTTAGTGATTAAGTGATGTATGTATATATATACACATGCAAATACAGATTCGGTATTTCTAAACTCTGCTCTATTACTTTCTTCTTCCTTCCTTTGTTCTATCTCTGTTCCTTCAATGGCTATGCCTCATCTAACAAAATACAAACGACTGTATATATATGTAAAGTTGCTGCCATGTGACCAGGAGGTCACGGGTTCGAGCCGTGGAAACAACCTCTTGCAAAAACGCAGGGTAAGGCTGCGTACGATAGACCCTTATGCATCGGGCTGCCCTTTTTTTACTTCTATAGTCGGTTTGGTTGGGTTTTTTTGGGTTATTTTTTGATTAAAACTATAATTAAACCAAATTTGATCTATATTTAAAATTCAAACAAAAAATAAACCAAACCTAAAAAGTATAGATCTTTTGGCCGGTTTGATTTGATTTTCGATTTGGTTCGTTTTTTTTGGTTTTCATGAATACCCCTGATGAGAGGAACTGAAACAACTATATAGATCGCTATATGAGCATTTGGAAATGTAATATATATTTTTTAAATGATACTCCCTCCGTTCTAATTTATGTGAACCTGTTTGACTGAGTACGAAGTTAAAAAAAAAAGAAACTTTTGGAATTTGTGGTCCTAAACAAGTCAAAAAGGGGTCAGAGTATTTGGATGGTTGTAAAAACTTCTCATTAAGAATAAAATTATAAGTTTAAGCTAAATTATTTTCAAATTTAAAAAGAATTCTTTTCGGAACGGACGAGAAAAGAAATATATTAGTTAAAGTGAAACTCAGGGAGTAAGAATTTTGGGCCCATCAGCCCTTTGCGTCTTTTATGTCGCAATTTCACAATCCTTTGCGACTTGCATAGTATGAACCGTTTGGTTACTGTTATTCTAAAATCTCATTTGATCACTGTAATTTTAGTTTTTTACATGATTGTTTCGCTGCCATAGATAACAACCAACAACAACAGATCTCAATTCTTCAGTACTCCTGCAGCAGTCAGTCTTTAAAACTTCGAGCAAAAAGGAACAAATTGTGAATTAATAAAACAAAATGGGGGCAGAGGAAGATGTAGCAATGGACGATAAAGCCAAGAGAATGAGAGATCTATTATCAAGTTTCTACTCTCCAGATCCTAATTCTACTTCTTCAACGCCTCCGCTCAATGCTGCTTCCAGATTCGCCACTTTGGATACCATCAACACCACCTCCTTCGACGCCGATCAGTACATGAATTTACTTGTATGCCCCTCATTTTTCTCTCCATTTACATTTGTTATTTACTTTTTACGGATCAATTCTGAATATAAAAATAGATGATATTGGATTAGTTTTAATTTTGAGTAAATTAAATATGCTTTGTTTTTTATATTATTCCAATTTTTTCTTCACTTAGCAATTTGAATATTTATACACTGACGTTGTAATATATGTTTTTACATAATGTGTGTAATTTGACCTGTTATAGCAGGCTATTGACCATTTATTTTAGATTACCAATCAATCTTATTAGTTACAAGTACCTGTAAATCGTTAGTGCATAGAGCTTAAACTCATTTAAAAGTACGGCGATCATCAAAAAATAAATATTTTTGATAAGTAAAGGTAACTTATGTAGCTCAAAGAAGGTTGAATTTTTGTAGAATGCCACGTGAAATGATCTTAGAGGCCCATTCAAACATTTTTTTTGAAGATATGCTGGAGAAATGTAGAGGTTTGATTTGATGGAGTTCATACATAAATAGTGGTAGAGCTAAGAAAATGGTAGCAGAGGCTGATTCGGGATTTGAACTTGATAGGTTCGGCCTTTAAGTTCTTAGCATCAAACTCGTCGTATTTTTGAACTTATGTGTTCAAGACATAATATTTATTGGAACTTTTGTTGTTTTTCACGTATATGTATATCTATATTCCATGTCAAAAATACTAGATTCAATTGAACTCATAGCTCAAAAGCTTCATCAACTCTGATTAAGGGGACGTATGAGTTTAGAAAGATTCATTTTCTTGCTTTCTAAAGTTATCTGTAATATTGAAGACTTAATTAGATGATATTGTGATTTTGGACATGGAATGGAGCTCCTTAATTGCTTAACGAACAATGGAATAAAACAGTGAACCGTAACTATCTTTTGTGTCCAAGCTCTAGCACTTCCTCGTTGGTCTTCCGGAAATTCTAAGTTCAATTAAGCAAGTCAAAGATGTCAGCCTTTTCTTCGTTCTTGCATGAGAAACCAAAAATTGCATCCCCAATGGACAAGCTTGCAATAATGGCTTAACTTCTTACCTTCCCAGCTTATGGAGGTGAAGAAAGGATTCTTCTGTCTTAGAGCTGTTAGCTTCATGGCCTGGAAGGTGGTTGCAGCTTATTATCATTGTGCACATCCAATATCATTCTCCACAACTGGAAGTAACTGGAACTTTCCCTACCCCTTAACTGCAATTGATGACAGAATGTCTGTAAGTGTGAGACTGATCCAGTAGCAAGAAAGGAGCATAGAAGTGCTCAGTACTGATCTATACCGCCATATTCAGCCTAATTCATTTATGTAGCTCAACAAAGAGAGGCTTCAATTAGTTACTCTTGACCATTGCCCTGATTTTAACACAGGGAAATCCTTCTATGGGTTACATATTTTAGGTACCCTCGAAAAAGAAAGAATACTTGGGATGTGTATATGGTTGCTCCTTTAGTTTGGGTTAGAACTCCGTATCGAGTACAGTTTTGAAATCTTGACTTCCCTACCCTTGGTGGGCAGAGATACCCAGTACTTGTGCTGGTGGAAGATAGCAACTACCGTCATAAAAAATTATCTTGGCTTTGCTTTTTCCTCTCTCCTGATCTATTTGCATCGATGCTTATAGCATCAACAACAAACATGGGAAGGCAATACCTATAAACTAGAAAAAATATGGATTGTTTTTCTTCTTTGCATTGGATCGACATCTTTGAAAGAAAGAAAATACAATGTTTTCAATGTGTAGTAATTAATTCTTACATCCTTTCGAGAAAATGTCTGTATACTCTTTTTTTTTTCTTTTTCCGTTTCTTCAGAGCAGAAAACGCTATGTTACTAGTTTAAGATCTTCTAAAACTGTATTAATTCTGGAAAGCTTTTGATAAGAACGGTCACCTATTGTGTATTCTTTTGTACGAGTAAAATTATTACTTATTAAAAGAATAAAAATTGTAAACAAACATGAAAAGTGATACAACTTTGGGTTCTATTACTACCAAATAGCAATACCTGAAAACTACATTGGTAGTTGGGTTTTGGGATGTAAAATGGGACATGCATAGTAAATGCAGTGTAATAATCAAGCTCCACCTTGTTTAACGGAATAGGGTAACTGCTCCTTTTGAGATGGAGGGCACTAATTACCATGTCAGTTTTTTGGTAACCTTAGCAGAAGGCTAAAAGAATCAAAGAAGTGGCAGAAAAGCCCCATGTCAGTTTAGTCCTTGTAGCTGGAAGAAAAGAAAAGGAAAATGAGTTGTGACACTTTTGGTCAGCAGTCTATTGCAACAGAATCAATCAGTATTACTAGTACAATATACTTTTCCCATTTATCTCATCCTACTCAAGTTAGAGGAGCAAACTTTGACACAATGGACGTGATTGTTTGGCTTTAACGTAGTGTCTTCTTAAAAGCTTTTGTATTTGCGAAGTTATGTACTTATCAGGGGGGTCTTTATTTAGTCTGTTGCTTTCCCAAGGAGTAAGCTGCTCTTTTAATCATATATCTTTTCTAGTCTCGGAAAAGAGAAATGACATATTTCACCAAACATACAGGTGCAGAAGTCCAATTTGGAAGGTCTGCTTCACAGGCATGTCGAAATGGCTGCTGAGATAAAGAATCTCGATACTGACCTGCAAATGCTGGTATATGAAAATTACAACAAGTTCGTAAGTGCCACAGACACAATTAAAAGGTAAACCCTATTTCAGAATGTTGTTCTGAAACCACTTCATCTCGTATGTGGCAGATATTAGGGGGATATAGTTGCAACTTAACTCTATGTAGGTTGAGTGTGTTAGTACTTATAGCATGTTTCATGGCTCCTCAATATCAGTGCTCAACAATAAGGGAGATCATGCAATTGTTAGTAGTTTCCTAAATTATTATGCTTGGCTTCAGCTTGTATGCTGAATCAGGACTAACTGGGTTTTATCTTGTCATGTTCTCATTTGGCATTAAAGAAGAACTCACCTATAAGATTACTTTTCCAGGATGAAAAATAATATTGTTGGCATGGAGACAAATATGGAGCAGCTTCTTGAAAAGGTTTTTCTTTAGTGTTATTTTTACCATTTTAAAGAAGTATTTTACTGTTTTTTGGTTGTAATCATGACTCAAGCAGAAAAACATTGAAAAATGTGTGTCAAGAGTCTGATTTCTGTCATTTATTTGCAGATAATGTCCGTGCAATCTAAAAGTGATGGGGTCAATACTTCTCTTTTTGAGAAGAGAGAGCACATAGAGAAGTTGCATCGGACCCGTAATCTTTTACGCAAAGTGCAGGTAATAAAATGAGGTGTTAAACTCTTGCAATGTCTTACTCCACTGTAAAACATGTCTTTTCTTATTCAGGATTGAAGTTACCAACTATGGATTCTTATAACAACCTTTTGAACTAAGTTATGTTTGCTGTTAGGGATGAGGAGATAGTAATAAGACATTTCCTTTATAGCCCCCCTGATATCTTGAGCTGGTTAACTTTTGACTTTTTATGATTTAAGCAAAGGGAAATACTTATAAATATGATTAAGCAAGGGGGAATGAGATGCTCAGTCGACAGTGAAATTGTAGATTGATCCAGATGTTAATTGAAAAATGACATTATCTATTACTTACTGTACAATTTACTGAACTCATTATTTATGGGGATATGTAGAGCAAATTTTACTTATTAAGTGAAAAACTGAAAATTGTTCTTAGGAAGAGGAACGAGTAAGCCATTCCATATTTTAGCCACCAGATCTTTGGAGCTGGTAAATAGTCCACTGCCAAAAAAGGATTGGGGAAGTTGTAAATTAATACTAATGTTAATTGAAGAAAATAAAAGGTCTTATTACCTTGGCCATCATATAGACTTGTTATTCAGGTTCATCATGTTACTTCCTTGTCGTGTGCTGCTATGCATTGTATAAAAGTTGGTTTCTGGTGATGTGTGAGTTACACGGATTTCATCTTCTGTGGAAAAGAGCAGTTCATATATGATCTACCCGCTAGGTTAGCAAAGTGTATCAAATCAGAAGCCTATGCTGATGCAGTGAAATACTACACTGGAGCCATGCCCATTTTCAAGGTTTGTGCATAGGGGTCCTTGCTCCACTGTTCTTCACCGTTTATATGATGTTAAAGCATGTAAAAGTCTCATCTTTAATGTCAGTACTTTTTTATCACCAGGCATATGGGGACTCTTCGTTCCAGGATTGCAAAAGAGCCTCAGAGGAAGCAATTGCTGTTATTACAAAGAATTTGCAGGTTTCTTCTCTTTTCTAGTTACTTCCTCAAGAAATGCCATAGTTGGTTGATGTACTTAAACTGAGTCAAACATTATGTTAAGATGGAAGGATTTGGAAGGAAAGAGAGGAGAGAAGACAAAGAATAGTACTCCCTCCCTCCCAATTTATGTGAGGGTGTTTGATTGGGCATGGAGTTTAAGAAAGAAATAAAAACTTTTGAAACTTGTGGTCTAAAACAAACCATAAAAGTGTTTGTGGCTATAAATCATCTTCGTTAAGGGTAAAACATGAAGTTTAAAGTTAAATTGTTACTAAATATAGAAATGTGTCATTCTTTTTGAGAATGACTAAAAAGGAAAGATTGTCACATAAGTTGGGATGGAGGGAGTACTTATTACCACTTCGGTGGCAGCCAACCACAAGAGGTGCTAAAGACCACCCTTTGGGTGGCGCTAGCATTTACAATCAGGAGGGAGTACTTATTTTGTGTTTAGAGTGGTCACCTGGTTCCCTACTTCCCTCTCCTTTCCTTTATATCATCTCCTTTCTAAACAAACGAAGCTAAGTGTCATAATTCCTATGAACCATTTAGATCTATGCCATGCTGGGGAGTGTTTTCATCTTCCTCTCTCTAAGGGCTAATTTTCAAGTAGGGGAAAAAGGTGAATCTGAATACAAGTTTACAGGATACTAGTTCAAGTTATTTGTTTTTTCCTCAAGAACTTGGCAAAAATGATCAGAGGTGATCTTTCATATTACTTTTTCTTTGGTTTCAGGGAAAGGTATTTTCAGATTCTGACTCAATACAAGCTAGGGCTGAAGCTGTTATGCTCCTTAAGCAGTTAAATTTTCCGGTCCGTGTCACACCTTTTTCCTCTGCTTCCATATATGAGCATTTCTATTACTTGTTTTGCATGGTTCACCTTATTCTTGAATTTATTTTAGATGAGATTTTCAATTTTATAAGAATTTCACTCTCCTTTAATTCAAGTAAAATGTGTAGTAAAAAGATGTACTCCTTCCCTCCCATTTTACATGTCACCCTCCCTTTCTCGGAAAGGAGCTTAACTTCTAGTTGCTTTCTAAGCTCTCCATCCTGTGAAGATGAGCATGTCGTGGACCTCAATTAGGCCGTGCCTTGCTCCAATAATTCATGAAATTGCTGCATTTTGTTAAAAGTTTGGTCCAAGTGAAGCAATTGCAGAATAGATTAACTTGGTGCATTACATCATTGATGTAAAGAATGGTTGGGGAGGGATGTGGGTAAGTAACATGTGAAGTGCATAGCAGGAGGAATGTGGTAAGCAACATGTGAAGTACATAGCGAAATGATTTTCGTATATTAATAGCCATATGGTAAGGTCCTTTTCCTTTTCTCTTAGCCACACATACCTTAACGGGAAACGTGTTAGGTATTTAAAAGGATTACGGTAAATTTCCTATTATAGGAAAAAAGATATAAGTACCTTATGTCCCCTGTACTATAATCAAAACCCTACAGTTGTCGATACCGCTGAATTGAAATCAGCTTCTTTTGTCTAATATGCCTCTTCAATTTTATCCTTTTCTTTTCTCAAGTAGAGACTTGAAATGTGAAGGATGCGTTTTATGTAGTGCTAACGGCAGTGAATGTGGTCATTTTTTGTATGTTTATAGAGCGAAAAGGATATGGTGGTTTGTTGGTAACTAAAGTTATTTATATGCTGGTCTCATGATATGGAATATACATCGCATGCTTGTTGAAATAAGTTCCTCAACAAGAAAAGAAAAATAAATGTAAAGAGGAAACTTGCAGTCTAGCCTCATCCCAAAAAAAAAAAAATTGTATAGAGGAAACTCGCGACCTCGTACTCACTGGATATCAATATGAGAATAACTATCTATCTTTGAGTTTAGTTTGTAAATATAAAAAATTGACTGCAATAAAAATTCTTGTGTTTGTTGTTACTCTTTGCTAACTAGTTCAGTATTGTGATTAAGATTAATGAAAGTTCTATTGCCTTCTTCTTTCCATGTTGGTCTTTGAATGTCTATGTTTTTTTTCAGGTTGATAATTTGAAAGTGCAACTATTTGAAAAACTAGAACAGTTCCTTGTGGATCTCCATCTGGAATCTAAGGAAATACCCCACGCTTCAGCAGATCAAGGGAACTTTCCTGAATCAGCTACTTCTGCAGCACACGAGGTGCGTTAAAGCAAGGTCATTGCTCATGGTCTGAAGTTGCTATTTTATGCTGGCTAATTGATGTAGTACCAAAAGAGATGTGAGAAAAGCAAGGGGAAGAAACAAGAAGGAGAAAGAGAGAAGACTATGAGGGAGAGATGGAAGATAGGGAGAGGAGAAGGAGGGGGGGGGGGTAGGGAGAGAATAGATAGAAACAGGGAGGAAGATACAAAAAGAAGGGGGGAAGAAGGGAGAATGGAGGGCATCAGGAGTTAGAGGTTTTAATATTCGGTTTGATTTGTCAAATATGTTTGAAATGTTGTTTTCAAAAGTTCGTAAAGATCCTATTTATAGAACAGGAAACGCTGAACAAGTTAAATATCTTTGACAGCTAAGACTCTATATTTAACTACTAAATAAGACGTTATCTCTAACTAAGGTTACAGATGACTAAAACTAAAGATAGTGATATGAAATAATGTCATTGATGTTTTTGATGATTTACATTAATAATACTACTCCCTTTTATTTGTTTTGTAAGATGGGTACCCCTCCTAACCTTGCAAAGAGGTGGATATTATCACTACAAAAGGGAGGAATGTACGATAAGAGTGTGAATAGTACTTGGGAAAAGAAGCTCTACATATTTAAACTTTAATTGAACTGCATTGTTACATGACTTGCACATTTATGTGAAAGACTACTTTGCTGAGATATTTGTTATGCAACATGCTAGTGCCCCCCATTTTCCTTAAAATAAGACGGTGAAACCAAAAAAATGCTTCTGGATTTCGTACCCAAAAAATAAGTATGCTTCTGGATATGAATTGTTTGGTGTAATACTTATTTTTTCTCCTTCCTGATACTAATTATAATTATCCTTATGTTTGTCCTATTCATGACTTAGGCATCTATTCGCGAATTTGCCGAGGCTGTCCGTGCTTATCGAGCTATTTTCCATGATTCAGAACAGCAACTCTCTAGACTTGCACAAAATTTACCTAAAATGTACGCACTTCTTATTCACCACCCCCTTTCTTGGTGAAGCTGATTTTGTTATCTCATCATCATTTGTGCTGAATATTGTCATATCTGTGACTAATATTACAATTCCACCTGCTTCAAATTTAGGCATTTTGAAGCCGCCCAGCAGCACATCAAGAAACGACTTGCTTCTTCCAATCTTGTTGCCATGTTAAGTAAGTTTCACTAGCATTTGCCTCATGAACAGATGTAATATTGGCTTCTATTTTATTTTGCATATTCAACTTTAGTTTTGCATTTCAACTGCTCCTCTTTATCTCCGTCGTTGGACATCATTTTCTTATTTTACCTTACAGCATTGCTCCCTGTAATAGATGCTTGATACTGTTGATTTTCTTTCTTGGTTTCAGTTTTGCTTGTTTATTTGTTTCTTCGGGTTTCTAAAATGTCAAGTCCACTGTTTCTATAACCAAGCTTTTCATGGATAGCACTTGTATGATGACACTGTAACAAGATCTAATTGTATCTTATGACACCCATACTTCGTCAGGGATTATTTGGACCGATGTGCTTCTGATGGATGAAGTGTTGCCTGAGGCTGGTCTGCGTGATTTTACTATGGAGGTTGCTTATAATAGACAGCTACCTCTTATTAGTCAGTAATGTTTTATTGTCGTCGGTGTACTGACCGTGTTGTTTCAGGCTGCTCATGTTGCCGTTAAACAATACGTTGGTAGCAGATTTAGCCATCTTCTACTTGATATTTCAGGTTTGTACTGTTAAATTGCAATAAATAGATAACATTTAACTTAAAAAATATGGATTTAACTTACCTTTTTGTATTTCAAAAGATATAGGAGTGAAAATTGTTCTTCAGAAGTTTGAGTTCTATCTTATATTTTGTTCCATGTAAGATGCAAAGCTCAATTTACAATGGATAGGAAACTTACTTTACCAAAGAATATTTTTCATTCTAAATAATTAACCTTGAGAAAATGAACTGTCTATAAATACTATGACCTTAATATGAAATCACATGTTTTGCGGGTGTTCTAATTCATCTTAATTTTGATTGTACTTTATTCTTTTGAACTGGCAGGCGCTGTTGTAAAACTCGGTAAGCAAATGGAGGGTATTGAAGAAGAATATTCTTTGGAGGCCACACTTGAGGCTAGTAAAAAGGCTCTAGTTCAAGGCAGCATGGTTGTCTTACTGGTAAAATAAGAAGTAGTGCAATTATGCAGAGTCCTTATATATCGTTGTGTCAAATAGTTCATGTATTTGCCCAAAGGCTTTTAAAGCTGTTAGTTCACCGGTTATAGGACTGCAGGCTGAGAGAGATTAAGTTGTCGGTATATGATGATCAATTCTACTTCTTCCCTCTACAGTGTTCAGTTTCAGCATCAGAGTCTATTTGGAAATAAATTTAGAAATCTGCATGATATAGAAGTAAAAGACTGATTAAAAGTAATAGGTTGAGAACTTTCGATCAGTAAAATCCATCTCCATGTGAGTTCATGTTCTTCCATTGTGCCTTGAGTCGAGGGTCTATCGGAAACAACCTCCCTATCTTTATAAGGTAGGGGTAAAGGTCTGCGTACACATTACCCTCCCCAGACCCCATTTATGGGATTACACTGGGTTCGTTGTTGTTGTTGTTATGTGAGTTCATGTTCTTGTGAATTGTCCTCTGGAATGCTTTTAAAATTTTTGGAATAGCAATGTCATATATACTGAAAGATTCTACTGATGAAGTTACATTACCAAAAATATAAGCATGCTTTAACAAATTTGTACCGCTATTAAATTACCGAAATGCAGCCTCTTGCAGAAAGCAGGGTAAGGCTGCGTACAATAGACCCTTGTTGTCCGGCCCTTCCCCGGACCCCGCGCATAGCGGGAGCTTAGTGCACCGGGCTGCCCTTTTTATTAAATTACCGAAATGCTTCTATGCTCTCTGTTGTAAGAGACATCAATAAAATTGATCTCTAGTAACTGACAGATAGTTTTAACTACTAATTAGGCCAAAACAACTGCCTGAAATATAACTCAACTAGACAAAAACTTGCTCCCTATGTCACAAGAAATCCTACTGTCCGGCGGACAAAAAGAAGCTATAAAATCAGTATCACACTACAGGCACCAAGTTCCAAGTCAATTTAGTTTGAGTTACACCTTTACTTAATTTCTTATATGACAGGATTTCCGTCAACTTCTTGATGAAAACTTGGAACTGCTTTCTAAATTGAGAGACTTGATCGTTGACTGGGTACAAGAAGGATTTCAGGACTTCTTCAGGAAACTTAATGATCATTTTCTCTTACTCTCTGGAAAGACATATTCAGCCAGTCAAGACCTAAGCGTTCGGGAGAGAATACAGGGAGACAAAATACTTCCTGGGCTTGTTCTTTTACTGGCTCAACTCTCTGTTTTTGTTGAGCAAAATGCTATTCCCAGAATTACCGAGGTAAGGAGTTGTCTAATAGTTATAACCAGTATAATTATATAATCCGCCCCATTTAACTGGGTATTTATGAACATTTCAAATCCTTCAGGAAATTGCCTCCTCTTTTTCTGGTGGTGGGTCTCGGGGCTATGAAAATGGCCCAGCTTTTATTCCTGCAGAAATTTGTCGCACCTTCAGAGCAGCTGGTGAAAAATTCTTGCAGCATGTATGTACCATAGAATCTGTGCATTTTCTTTTCAGATGTCCAACACCATTATTCTGTTTCAGTGACTGGCTTAACTACAGAATTTGAATTATTGTGTTTAACTACTGAGAAAGTTTTAATGTCTCCGCCGTGAGTAGTCTTATATTGCTAACGTGCGTGGAATGCACAGTTATCTTTGTAGCATATTTATCTGTTTTGAACTTTAAATTGTCTTCTTAGCTTGATGATAATTTTATAAATGAAACATGAAGCTTGTAGTGTTTGTTTTATTACCTTCATTAATAGATTATGAAATCAAATTCTGATTCTCTTCATCTCAATTTACTCTCAGTATATTAACATGAGAACTCAGAAGATATCAGTTGTGTTGAAAAAAAGGTTTACCACACCAAATTGGGTCAAGGTAAGCAGAACATACGATGAGGTTGGAGTTCATTACCCGAGCAGACCAATGTGAATGGTTTGTGCTAATGTTTCCTTACCTTTCCTCTTTGTACAGCATAAAGAACCCCGGGAAGTTCATATGTTTGTTGATCTGCTTCTTCAAGAGGTAAACCTTGGTTTTGTCTTCTTTTCCTGTTCTAAGAATGGGAAGTTAAAGTACAGCGTGGGAGAAAACTTACATCCTCGTTGTAATTATGTAATTGATTATACTTCATCTCGGAGAAGAGACATGAAATAAGATTAGTAGAAGATTAACATTTTCTATTTGATCTCATCGCCAGCTAGATGGTATCATCAATGAAGTAAAGAGTATATTACCTGAAGGGCTCAACCGAAAGCATCGCCGTACTGACAGCAATGGGAGCACCACTTCCTCCCGTAGTAATCCATTAAGAGATGACAGAATGGTACGGTCAAATACCCAGAAGGCTAGAAGTCAGCTTCTTGAGTCCCATTTGGCGAAATTGTTTAAGCAGAAGATGGAAATTTTTACAAAAGTTGAACATACACAGGTTGAGTGCTAGTGCTTGTCACTTGGTAAACTGCATTTATCTTGAAAAACAATTGATTAGAATGCCTTTAATTTGCAGGAATCAGTAATAACTACTATCATAAAACTTTGCTTGAAGAGTTTGCAAGAATATGTCCGACTTCAGACTTTTAACCGTAGTGGATTTCAACAAATTCAGCTGGACATTCATTTTCTTAAAACCACTCTTAAGGACGCTGCCGACGATGAAGCTGCTGTTGATTTTTTGCTTGATGAGGTAAAGAGACAAAAGCCTCGCTATTGTATTCTAGAGCTATTATGTCGAAGGAACCTTTGGCACTAGTAGTATGATAGTATCCTCTTTAATGGTTTCTTTTTCTGCAGTAAGAGAATTACCTAAACAATTCCTTTCGTCATTATTACTTGCTTGTTTATGTTACATCTCTCCCTAACTCCCTCAGCAGCATCTCTGTTTAGTTGCTTGCAACTGTACATGATATGCTGAATGCTTCTAATTGTTCTCGCCTAACAAGAGTCAAACTGAATTTATCTTTCTAAACAGGTAATTGTTGCTGCTGCTGAGCGTTGTCTTGATCCCATTCCTTTGGAACCTCCTATCCTGGACAGGCTTACCCAAGCAAAGTTGGCAAAGACTTCGGAGCAGGGTAATACCTCATAATAATGTGGGAGCCGTACTACTGTTGAGCTTGCTTCGATCTGAAAGCGTTCACAAGATGCTGGCTAACAGGCTATGCACGTATATAAGGAAACACTTTAGCCATGTAAGCCTTTTGTGGTGTACGAATTATATACAACCTATTGGATATAAGCATTATTCCTCACTACCATTTCGTTAAAACGACGTTAAGTTCCCCCGGAGAACTTCTGTTTCCCGAATTCCTGAAGATGCTGTGTTGCTAGAAGCTCCTCCGAACGATTAGAAGGGGAAACCAAAACTTGTTGTATTGAGCAGACTCTTAACATTTGTCTTTGTTTGCCTTTACTGGAATGTAATGAGACTTGTATCCTGAAAGGGCTAGTCAAGCCCACCTACAATGGAAGATGTTTCTTCTTCCTCTTTTGTGTTAATATATGACATTACCAAATAAAACATGTGTTTACATTTTAGCTGGTAGCGAGAATAATAGTGTCAATTTTAATTAGCTTACAGTCCATCTTTATGATAATCATCAACTTTCTTGAGCAATTTCTGGCCTGCCAGAATTAGATTCTTAATTTTTTTTTAATCAAGAGGATTGGACTCCTGATATGAGTTAATGATCCAACTTTGAGGAAAAAAAATGATTGAGAGATGATAAAAGACTTAGTGAGTACATCAATTGAGGAGGAGAATTGGATGGCATAGAAGCACGTAGTCACAACATTTCTAAGCACATGCAATCTGGCAGAATAAATTTTTACGCGAGGATCAGGGCCGACTCAGTGAAATCGTTGGCCTAAAGTCAAAATTTACAAAGGTACCATAAATTTTTAATAAAATTCATGTATATTTTTATTTAAGGTTTATTTTCTAACTCTTCAAGGTTGTTTACCTTGAAAAACAGTATTAACAATTATATTTGATTTGTGGTTCTAAAAATATGTGATTTATTTTAATACTAGTTGTTAAGTGACAAATATTAAGAGTAAGTAAGGAAATTAAGAAATACAAACCAAAGTTGTCACAAGACAGGGGGCCTCGAGCTCATTGATATCGGGCCTCGAGGGCAGTCTTTAACGGTTGATAATGAATAATAATGAACAATGAATGAAGAACAGTAAATGAAGTATAATAAATGAAGAACAATAAATTTGTAAAGTAATTGTTGAGCACGTTTAAGCAAGAAAGGTAGAGAATGTTCTATTGGAGTGAATATTCATGTGTCTTACAAAATGACAGGGGTCCCCTTTATATATGAGGGGAGAATTCAACATAGTACATGCCTAATTATGACAAAGAAATGCTATTGGTACAACACTATAATAGCTTAGTACGGACTTGTACTATTTCTTGTAGACCTTATCAGCTCTAGCCACGTGTCCTTGGGAATTTTTCGCCTTTCCATGACGATTGTCGATTTTGTATTGCTTCGAGATTGACCGAAGTGGGCCTTCGATCTTCTCTCTCGAGGGATGCACTTCGGGGTCGAACTTCAAACTCTACTTCGAGCCTCTCGAGGCCGGGCTTGGAGTGCCATAGAGTCCTCAAAATCAGACTCCTCGATTTTGGCCGTATACAGATAGTCCCCGCGTTTCTTAGAGTGAAACGATAAGAAACAATTTTGAATCCTTGCCTCTTCCATATCCCCATCGTGACGTCAGCCACGTGAGGTCAATAACTGATGTGACAAAAAGGTTGTACAGAGGTCTTGTCAACACGGTTCTCGAAAAGCCCAAGAACCGCTATTGGTCGCCCTTTCAACTCCTCCAATATGCTTAGATGGCTCCTATAAATACTTCAATCCTTTTCCTTTTACACTTTTACATCATCTTCAAATCTTCACCAATAGTATTCCGTTTTCAACTTCTTTCTGTGTTCATCTCTTCTTGCTTTGAAATTTTATCATAATCATGGACAGTCCCTCAAAAAGAGAAAGCCCCTTCCTCGTCACGCTCATCCTAGAGCAAAATAGTGGCACCTCCCCGTATTGAGGAGTGTATTCCTGGGCCCTGTGAAACATCCTTTGATTTCAAATTTGATAAACCTTCCTCGGTACCGGGCGAATGTGAGCCCATTTCCCGGTACATTAGTTTAGTAACCGACATAGAGAAGGTGAGAGTAGATTGCCGCTGGAGGGAGGCGATGCAAGTGGAGATCCCTTCATCGGAAGAAGATATAACTACACACAAAGCTGGTTTCCTCAGCGTATATACATATCCCTTTACCTTAGGTCCTGTAGATTCTTTTTCTCCGCCAATAGACCCAGTGATCCTTTTGCCGACAATATCGAGTGACGCTCGGTCAGATTTATCCTTCTTTATGGAGAATTGTCTATTTGATTCGATATTTCTCGAACATGGTCGATGGGATGCCTTTCACCCTCGACCATCTGTTTAGATTGTATAGCCCTCGTCTCTATCGAGGGGGCCTAATCAAACTGCAACGTCGATCTTCAAAAGCATTTTTTGCTAGCATCGACGAAGATAAAGACCGGGGGTGGATGAGCCGCTTCATTCGAGTCAGGACTTCGGACCTCATCCCTGACGAGAAGATGCCATTCCCTGAGGAATGGAATATGAGGCGTAAGTGTCGTTACACCGAACATGCTTTATCAACTGAATGCCCTCTTTTCCCTTTTGAACTAATTCCTTTCCCTTTTGAATTGGTTCTTTTCCGATTGCATATCCACCGTGTGGTTCCCCGGCGTGGCCAAGGACCTTCTGGGCTGGGTTCGACTCTTAGACTCCACCTCCCCGTATGACAAGCACGTTTGGCGTGACTTGACCAAAAATCGATGGGAGGCCAAAAATCACGGTAAGCTCTTACCACTATAGCTTCTGAATTCCTTATTAAAAGATTTCTTGGCGGTATGCTCGACCTTTTATGCTTGCGCAGGCCTCGGGGAAGTTGTTTCGATGAGACTGACTCCAACTGGAGAAGTGGAGACCCAAAAACCTGCCAAAAACAAAAAGAGAAAGAATGAGACGCCGGCGGAGTCCCCAAAACCAAAGAGAGCTAAGGCTCGAAAGCCTAGGGCCGATGCGACAGTCTTAACTTCGGAAGCTACTGAGAGTCTTTGTGCTGAAGACGGGGATGATGATGATTTCCCACTGGTACTTAGGGGGAAGCGAAGCGTTGATGCTTCGAAGGCTGCTGAGCTGGAGATTGCCGAGCCAGGGGCTGCAGATACGATCTCTCCTCGAGCTGAGGAGACTCTCGAGGAGGGTTTGAATGAAGCCCCCGAGTCAATCATCGACCATGGAACATCTTATGCCGAGGAGATCCCGATTGGGGTTGCTAACATAGGTGATCTTCCGCCAGGCCCGTCGTTTTCCCCAGGGCAAATACGGGATGCCCAAAATAGGGAAACTCCTGATGTGGGGGCATCCCACGGAGAGAATGATCTATTTGGAGATTACTTTGCCGGCGTTGAGGAGGAGGCTGATCTCGATGCCTCAATTATTCTCGAGGAGGCTGCGAAACTCCAAAAATAGGTATTTTCTTGACACAACATTTGTGCTTTGGGCTTTGATTCTCATTTTTCTAACTTCTTTCCTTTGTGTTATAGGTCGCAATGCTCTATGACTAGGCCTTCTCCAAATTACAAGCCGATCTGACTCATTGCGAGGAGGAGTTCAGGAAGCTCCTGTCAGAGTCCAACGAGATCAAAACTCTTCATGATCAAAGGGAGGAGGAGCTGAATGACCTCCAAGCTAGATCGTAGAAAGCACTCCAAGAACGGGCTAACTTCGCCGAGCAGGTAGCTTAGCCTTTGAGGGTTTCCTTTCTATTCTCATAGCTCGGTGCCTAATAATTTGACTTGGTTGTTTCAAATCAAACAAAAGGACGATCTAGTGGGGCAGCTTCAGGACGAGATTGTTGCCAAAGATGCTGAGATCCTCGAGCTGAAGCGGTGCATGGACAACATGTCCTCTGAGAGGGACACTCTTCTAGAGAAGTTGTCTTCGGCACAACAACTTTTTCAGGGCGTGAAAGAGGAGGCCCACAAATATAAGGCACTTCATGCTGAATCGGCCGCCGCTTTATCCACGGCCAAGTATGAAGCCGATGCACTCATATTCTCTTATCGAAAAGATGCCGCTGCGGCGAATGCTCAAGCCAGGAAGATATCTGAAGAGGCCGAGCTCAAGCTAACTCGCGCCCTCGGCCAGACTCGACTAGAAGCCCGAAGGCAGGGTCGAGGAAGTACACTCCAAGGGTTTCGATCTCTCTACCAAAATCGAGGAAGCGAAGGCCTTAGAAGAGGAGTCGGCGGTACTGATCACTTTCGACGAGGGCTCTGCTAGCGGCTCGGAGAGCAGTGAAGATGAAAACTAGGTCTCTTTTTAGTTATTTTTACTTCTTCTTCTTTTGTGGTGGGTACGTGAGAGCCTTGTAAATGTATTCATGTAAATACACTTTTTGGAATACAAAGAATCTTCTCGTTTCACTCTTAATTTGTATTAATGTCTTCAATGTTCCGTGTTTTAGAGTTTATGCAAAGGTCGAACTCGAACTTTATTTCGAATCCTTCGATCTTGGCCTTGGAGTAGCAGAGACCCTTAGAGTGATTTGTTAAGAAATCGGTTTAGCTTCTCGACCCCTCGAAACGTTGTGCGATGGCGTCACTCTCATGATGTGACCGTGAAGTGACCGAAGTGACCCGTTGTCTCACTTCCCCAGAAGTCATAATTGCTTTGCCAGAGCTAGTTGGATTTCTATATTAATGAATAGTCACCGCTATTTACCTATATATATACTTGCTTTTCCTCTTATGAAGAGCTTTACCTCTTTGTGCAACCATTTCTTTCTATATAGTTCCTTTCTTGCACCAGTTCTACTACCGCATCAGATCAAATCTTTCCCCTGAGTTTTCACTTTCCCTTTTTTTTGAAGGAATCATGCCTACCATGTCCAAATCCTCTCACCAGAAAGAGGGAAGCCCCACCTTTACTTTTCGTCGGCCGGTGGTACACCGCCGACGTTTGGCGAGCTAACCTCAAACTGTTTTTCTTTGAAGAAAGATCTTACGCTACAGAGACCCCACAATGCCCCCGACCATCGAGAACATGCTTCGAGGTACATTCGATCAATCGAGGAGAGACACCTCGAAGCTGTGAGGAGAGACTATGGATGGGGAGAGAAAGTAGTGCTGCAGATACCCTCTCGAGAAGAGGATATTATGGCCCATGTAGAGGGGCTTCTGAATGTGTATACGTACCCCTTTATTTCTTCTGATGTCGAAGCCGATATTTGAAGATAATGAGGAAAAGGTCGGTGAGGGAGCTAATCCCTAGGGGTTGGCTAAGACATAGCCCCCAAGGGAGGGGGGGGGGGACTAAGTCCCCAAGGATAGACTAGGTCTTTCTTTCTTGATTTGTGTAAAGGGCTCCCTGTGGGGGCGTTGTAAATGTATCTTTGTGCCATCATTATATATATAAAAAACCCTTTGGTTTTACTTTTGTATAAATTTCCAACTTGCGTCTTTGTTTTGTTTCGACTTTTGATGGTTGTCGTAATTAGTCCGATATGTTGGACTTCAAAATAAAACCCCTTAGGTGTTTTTTCTTGATGAGCAATTGATAATATTTGAACGTTTAGGGCTTGGTCCTAAAATCAAGTTTTGACTCGGGCTCATCGACCCTTAGGTTTTTAACACATTGGCCCTTAGGAAACTTTCAACTTGGCCCTTAGGCTCTTTAGATAGGCACTGAGGTTCTTTGGATTGGCCCTTAGGCTCTTTATGTTGGCCCTGAGGCTCTTTTTAGGTTGGGTCGATTCGACCTCTAATATGGCTATAGTTTTCCCCCATTTTGGCTAAAGACTTTTGAAGTTTTGATTATGCCTTGGCATGTTTTGTGTTCGTCCGACTCTTCGACGACTCAAACAAGAACCTCGATTATAAGTCGATATGTGACGATAATTGATTACCTCGTGAGGTTCTCTCGAAGGCTGATTGTTCGAAGCCTTTTCACTGAAGGATGATTGTTTCAAAGCCTTTTCATTGTTCGGAGCTGATATGATCGAAGATCCTTTGCTTATGCCGAGGGTAGCTTTATTAACCGTTTTTTTCGAAGTGTTTGAAGTCCTTTAGATTTTGTGGCGGAAGCCTGACGTCTCCGAGTCGCGTTAATTGGGTCGTAGCCTTTTGATATGACCGTAGTCTTTTGTATTCGGCCGTAGCCTTTTGATATGACCGTAGTCTTGTGTTCGACCACATCCATTTTAGTCCCCGGGTGAGATGACTTCGACGTCTATATCGAGGGTATGCCTTTTTAGGGGTTTTACAAGTTCGAATATATAGCCTTGGACTTAATATCAAGGTTATGCCTTTTTAAGGTCTTATAAATTTGGGCATGCCCCGTTGAGGTCTTACAGATTCGATGCTGCCTCAGTGAGGGCTTACGAGATCGAAGTTTCCTCATTGAGGTCTTATGAATTCGAGTTTTTGACAGCTCGATGAGCTGACTGTCGATGACAGTCCTCGAGCGCTCGAGAGTTTTTGGCCCTTGAGCCGTTTTATGAGAAAGTAGTAAACTTCTTTGAGGCACAAAGCGTTTAGATAAGAAAAGAGGCTTCTTCGATTACTTGGTACATGTGTACATGTTTTTGCCTTCGGGGGCTCGATTATTCTACATGGACATGGTTCATTTGATCATTTGGCCCAACACAACATTCTCCTACTAAGGCCCTCTTAGGCATAACTTGATTCCTTCGAAAAGATAACCTCTGAGGGTGATGCCCCCCATTATTCGAGGTTGATTGAAAAGAAGCCTTGAATACTTGTTGAGTTTCCCTCAGGTAGCATATAGGTGACGCCTCGTTAAAAACCTCGTAGGTGAAACCCATTTGGGATAAAACCCGATCCAAGGGAAAAAGAATGCAACACATGCTTTATAATCCAATGTCTTCGGGCTGAAGGGTGATTCGACTCCTCTCAATCATACACCTGCAATAAGTTAGTATAAAACATAAATGAAAAGGGAGAGGGTTATACCTTAGCAATGATAACGTTTGAGCATCAATATGTTTCAATTGCTTGCTCCGAGGACGCGACACGGTCCTTTATTCACTCATTAGGGTCCAAACGAGAATGTGGGTTGTGGTTGCTATTTGGTTGTTTGCTTGTCTTTTGGCTCCTTCGATGTAGAGGGCGTCGATGCTGGCGCCATATCGTGTACCGCGAACATCTCTCTTGCTGCATGCTGCTCCCCGTACACTGTTTTTACTCCATCCTTTGTTGGAAACTTCATCATTTGATGAAGGGTTGATGGCACCACCCTCATACTGTGTATCCACGGCCTTCCAAGTAAGGCATTGTATCTCATGTCACCTTCGATGACATGAAACTTGGTATCTTGAATTGTACTGGCCACGTTGATTGGGAGGATAGATCATCAAAATCTATATTTTCATCATCATTTTCCTCATCAATAATTAGATTACCATAAAGAGAATTCATATATTCATCGTTTAATTGTTCACCTGGTGCAATATCATGGTAAAATTGACTATCGATAAATTATAATAAAGCGTTATCGCTATCAAGAATAACAGGTGTAGGACGGGTAACGGGATTGGGCCGGGGAGCCGGGGGAAGTGAAGAAGGAACAACTTGCAACTAGATTTACCAATCTTGGATTTTCCCTTACTTTTACTAAATATTTTTTTCCAAAGAATAGGTCATCGTAATTAAAATTATACAAAGTAAAACAAACAAAACTATAATATTAAAACCTAAGAGTTGGAACGAGTTTACGGCATTGACGAACAACTTGTTGAAAATTATATATCGTTGAAGACTTAAATACTTCTATTCACCAACTTCACAATTTTTCACAAATTGCAACGATAAAGTAAGCAATTATAGAAGAAAATTAGAGAGAGATTGATGATTTTGTGAGAAAAATAAAAGAATGAGGGGATATTTATAGTTGAAAATAGGAAAAAAGTGTAATTATAAAAGTTTGGGGTTAAAACAAAGTTGGGGCGGTTCTATTTTAGAAATAGCAAATGGCTATTTTTGCAGGCCAACAACCATTATTTAAACTTTTCTAACGGCTAAATTTTTTTTGAAATTAATTTAAAAATAGCCGTTTGAGCTCGTTTAGGACCGGTTGAACCGGCTCACTTAGGAGCCGGACCCGGGCCCAAACAGTCCCGGTCTCGCGGGCTTTTTACTAAGGACCGGCCCACTTATGAGCCCACTCCCTCCTAGTCCCGGGCTTAAACGGTTACGCCCACTACCCATATGGGTTCGCGGGCCAGGTCCGGGCCTAACCGGCCCACATGCCATCAGAGAGTGAATTTCTAGTGGTCAATAGCCATTTTTTACCCTCTTTATGTTATTTTTGTTCTATCGTAAAAGATTCCACTTAAAATTGAACATTTTTGTGTTTTAGCAAATGAATTGCGCAGTGTTGTATTCAAACAATTTTCAAGTTAGTCGGATGATGTTCAAGTTATTTATCTTACTTTTGTTTTTCATAAAAAATTCCTTCTCCATCTTTTCCCCTCTTTAATTTTTATATCTAACTTCCTCAAAACTCTCTTTTGATATTTTGGCACTCAAATGTAGATCTAATAGTGGATACACGTTATTTTCTAGTATAAATATTGTATAACCATTGTTTATACACACTTATACATTGTTGTATAATTGTGTATATTTATATACAAACGTGTATATATGTTTATAACATTACATAATTATTTATTTCTCAATGTATAAGGTTATATATACATTGTCATTTTATAGGAGGCCTCCGTAGAAATTTGACACTTCTCTTCTTCTTCTTTCTCTTATTTTTCTGATATACATTATTATATATTCCATATTCAAGTTTATACATAGTTACATACATGTATTGCACATGTATATTGCAATCAATTTTTTTTCATGTTTTCTTACTTTTTCTAGAAAAATTCATGTACAAATCTACTTTCCTTATTGATTTCTCCGCCAAATCACGAACTTGTAGCAATTGTTTTCCAATTTATTGACAAGCTGAGTTGCTTTGATGGTAAGCACCCTCCACTTCCAACCAAGAGGTTGTGAGTTCAAGTCACCCCAAGAGCAAGGTGGGGAGTTCTTGGAGGGGAGGATGCCGAGGGACTATTAGAAACAGCCTCTCTACCCTAGGGTAGGGGTAAGGTCTGCATACACACTACCCTCCCCAGACCCCACTATACTGGGTCGTTGTTGTTGTTTTTCAATTTATCATACAAGTTGAATCAACGAAATTGAAACAATATAAGCTACTCGATTTTTCATCTTGTTTACCATTTTTTTTAGGAAGAATCCTTTGGGAAAGGTTACAAACTTGTCTATGCTCACTAGTTGTGATGGATTCTTTACAGTTATGCGTAGTCTGTTTTAGCTCAAACTCTTTATCGTAATTATACAATCACAATTTTCACAAGTAGCGCGTGCAACTTTATGTTTTGATTTTAGGATGATATAGTAACATATGCCTGTGGGTTGTACATATTAATAGTTGTTAATTGTAGGGAAAGGGAAGAGATTTCAGATAATACACTATTATTTCAGTTAATATATATCAATAAATATTAATTACAGGGAAGGGGAAGTTCAGCTGTTTTAGTTGGCCTTCAAAATAGTTATGGATTTCAATTGCACAGTTTGTTATGCATACTATCATCATTTAAACTTTGTAATCGTATGTGGATAACCTGCTCTGATAGTCCATATAGCTTTTTTTAACATTATATAGCCCCCAAAAAAATGGAGCCTGCTGAAGGAAACAAAACATCAAAATAGTGTGTTCTTTTCATTACAATGTATTCCCATGTACTATCTACAAGTCTTCATTTTTCGATTTCCCCTACTATCTACAACTCCAGACGCCACGACAATGCTAATTCCTAAAAAAGAAAAAATTATTCCCCATTTCTTCCGACGATTGTGGACATCTATATAGGCTTCATGTCATTCGAAGCCAATCAATATGAATTGCAATAAAGTCCTATGCTTATGTATACCTAATGAAAACCAACAAGAGCCTCTTAACACCCAAAGGGGTTTTTTTGGACCGTAATTATCCTTTTGGGGAGAGGTGCACAAGATCTTAGGGCTACTATTTACGAATTAGCCATTACTTATTTTTGTCTTTAAATTTTAAACTAATAATTTTAATTTTAGAATGCTTCTTCAACTTAACTTCAAAATCAAACTGATAACACAAACAATCTGCCCGTCATATTCTTAGATCAATTTAGCTAGAGTTTCTCAAGAAACAAAATACAAACTCTGTTGTTCCCCTTTACAACAGCATTCCAATGGATACAGTAACTACATCAATTGCTAGTTCATCTCCTGATTCAAGATCACCGCCATATGATGTGATCTTTGAGATACTCCTGCAACTACCTCTAATGATTCTGCTGATGATGAAGTGCGTTTCAAGATTTTGAAATTCTCTAATCTCCAGTCCACAATTCATCAAGGCCCATCTAAAATTGTCCACCAAGAAGCAGGATTTGAGGCTTCTTTTTAATGATTCTTTTGGGCGTCCCCAGTTTTACACTTGCCCCCATTCCTCAATCTTGTATCAGGAATCTCACCAAAGGCATGTTAAGCTTGATTTTCCTTGCAAAAGTTCGTTTGGTGAATACAAAATTGAGGGTTCCTGCAATGGCTTGTTGTGTATTTCGGTTTCTCGTCGGGGATTTGTTTCTGTGGAATCCCTCTATGCGACAATTGAAAAAATTACCCCCTCGGCCTGCGACCGGTATTGTTACTTTTGGCTTTTGTTATGTAGAATTCCAGCATGAATTTAAAATTGTACAGGTGGTTGGTTCGTCAAGATGGAATGACAAAAATAGGTTAAACACGAATGAATTCTTTATGTTGAGTTTAAGATCGAATTCGTGAAAAAAGTTTCTTGTCATTTCCGGGGTTTGCTTTGGGATGAAATCTGCTGTATGTACAAATGGAAGGATGTATTGGATCGTTGATCGAGGAGGTCATGACGACTTCGAGTCGTGGTTTGTTGCCTCGTTGGACCTTATAGACATGGCATACAAAGATATGCCATTGCCCATCTACCTTGATAATAATGTAGATGATGGTAATGATGTTGATGTTAGTTGGAAACTAGCATGGTGGCTATAGGGTAAGGCCATTAAAACTTATGCTTTAGGCCCTAAGACTTTAGGGCCCCTAAACTTTTTCGACTAATTATAATTATTTATATTAGTAAGATTTTTTATAATTTCTGTTTAAAATAGCAGGTCTATCCAGCTACTGCTTCTGTATCTTACTTCCACGGCGAGTACTTTCATTTCTAATCTTCATTAATCAAGCCATACCCCTATTTCTAACGAATTTCAGGCTTGTTCCAAAATTTTATTCTGGAAATCCTTAGAATCTAAAGTTCGAAAAAACATGAGAAAGCCAAGAAAGAGGAAAAGATATCCAGATAGCAGCTTAGATTTTGCAAACTAAATGATGTTGAAACCAAGAGAGTAGTGCATTCAGCCTATTAAAGAGGATGGCCACACCTAACCCAGCTCAAAATTGTGAAAAATCCAGAAGAGACAACCAGAGTTAAATAAAATCAGAAAAACATAACCCCAAATCACGAGTACACTATGAAATCTTCGTAAAAACCAAGTGGGTTTTGTTCAAATGTAGCTTAGATGAGGTCGCGCTCGTCAGACAGAGAGAGAGAGCATGTAGATATAGAAATAGGAAAAGTAGCAGATTTGGTAGGCATAAGATCTTAGCTCGGATGAGTTTTGTTCTTCAAAGAGAGAGAAAGATAGAGATAGAGAGAGAGAGAGCGCTAGTAGAGGCTAGAAACACATTTGTAACTCTTTTATCCCTTATTTTGCAAATAAGGGATAAAATCATATTTTGTGTTTAAATTTTAAATAACCTGAATAAAAAAATTTCTTAAGAAAAATAAAAATAACTTAAATAGCCGTTTACTTAATCGGTTAAACTAAAAATAATTAGTAATTGTATGTATAATAAGAGATAATCATGTATAAAAAGTATAAATTTATACTGGATAAAAAATAAACCGTCTATCTAAACGGCTATTTGCGTAAAAATCTCTTACAAAAATAAAAAAATAAAAAATTACACAAATAGCCGGTCAAATTATCGATTTACTATTTTAGCCTTTATATGAATTATCCGTATATATATATATATATATATATATATATATATATATATATACCTCTAGTGGCTATTTGAGTTACTAACAAAAAGACAGCAATGAATGCCAGTTCAGATCCATACAAATTTGTCTTTTTCCAACAACAATTAGCTTCAGTTTTCATTTCACATTAGCTTCACCTAAACCCTTAAACAATTCCTTAATCATCTAGTTATAACAATGAAAATGTCACATATATAAGCACCCCCAGATCTGCTTTTGCAGAAAACTAGAGAAGAAAGATGTTTCTGTGGGATTGGTTGTATGGAGTTTTATCATCTCTAGGTTTGTGGCAAAAGGAAGCTAAGATCTTATTCTTAGGCCTCGACAATGCTGGCAAAACCACTCTGCTTCACATGCTCAAAGATGAGGTACTATTAATCCCTTTATTTTCCCCATAACTTGTGTTGTTGTTTGATTTTTCGTCTTCTTGAGCCGAGGTTCTTTCAGAAACAGTGTCTCTACCCCTCGAGTAGCTCTGCGTACACACTATCCTCCCTAGACCCCACTTGTGGGATTCAACTAGGTCTGTTGTTGTTGTGATGTTGTTTGATTTTGTCTTCTTGAGCCGAGGGTCTATCGGAAACGTGTGCGTACACACTGTCCTCCCTATACCCCACTTGTGGGATTTAACTTGGTCGTTGTTGTTGTGATGTTGTTTGATTGAACATGGAGTTTGTGAAGGAAAGAGTTTTGAAACTTGTGGTATAAAATAAGTTATAGATATTTGTGTGATACAATGAGATGTTTAAAGTTAAATTGTTTATAAATAGAAAGCTAGCATTTTGCATCACATAAATTGAGACGAATCTTTGAGAAAAACTTGAATTGAGTTGAAATGAGCAAATGGGTGCCGGCGATTCATATTCTGTCTAGTTGATTGATTGTGGTCTAATACTCTTGTTTCTAAGTATAGAAAGCTAGCATTTTTTTTGGATTGGGTAGTAGGCTAGAAAGTGCATCACATAAATTGAGACGGATGGAGTAATTATGATGAATCTTTGAGTAAGAGTTGAAATGAGCAAATGGGTGTTGACGATTCATATTGCGTGTAGTTGATCGATTGATTGTGGTCTAATAGTCTTGTTTCTAAATATAGAATTCTAGCATTTTTTGGGATAGGGCGATAGGCTAAAAAAGAAAGTGCATCACATAATTTGAGATGGATCGAGTAATTATGATGAATCTTTAAGAAAATTTGAATTGGCTTGAAATGAGCAAATGGGTGCTGAGGATTCATATTGCGTGTAGTTGATTGATTGTGGTCTATTAGTCTTGATTTATCATAATATATTGTCTCCATTTTGATTTTTTAAAATAAAATAATTTATTTTTAATTGCATTTCATTTACAGAGGTTGGTTCAGCATCAGCCGACTCAGTATCCTACATCTGAAGAGTTGAGTATTGGGAAGATAAAGTTCAAAGCTTTTGACTTGGGAGGTCATCAGATCGCTCGTCGGGTCTGGAAAGATTACTATGCCAAGGTCTGTTTTTTGTCTCAAATGTGCATTTTCTGCATAAAAGGATCGAACTTGTCTTGCTCATTTTGTTGCATTATTTATTCTCCGCATTCTCCTATCGTGGTTACTACTTATGTAAGTTTTCGGGATTGTGCTGAATCTCTCTGTTCAATTAGAGTTATATCAATACTTGGATTTTGTACCTAAGTATTTTTTATGCTTTAATTCACTGTGGGAATCAAAAGAAATGATAAAAAAGAATCTCTTTTTGATAATTAAAAAGTAAAGAAAACTCAAAATTGCCTATTAAATCATGTGATTGCATCAGATCCATGTAGTCTGTATTGCATGTTAATATTTTTGCTTATCTTGTCGGTCTGAAGTTCGTCTTGCTGAATTTTCGTGCTATAAAGTATGTGGAGCTCTTTTCCTTTGTAGAAACAATAAAAAAGTTTGACTAGCTCAACTTGGTTAGTGCAACATTATATATCCGCACACTTATATCTGCACATTTAAGGGGAGCCTTGGAGACATGGGTTCGACCCGTGGAAGCAACCACTAATGCTTGTATTAGGGTAGACTGTCTACATCACACCCCTTGAGGTGCGGCCCTTCCCCGGACCCTGCGTGAATGCGGGATGGTTTGTGCACCAGGCTGCCCTGCCCTAAAACGTGCCAATCTTGGAAAGCTACTGTAATAGGTTATGTTGTAAATTAAATACCTTTATTTTGTAAGACAGCTGGATTTTGGAGATGATCACCATAATATCTATGTCTACTGCTATATTCTACTTATCCAGAGACTTGGCTTTTCGTTCTCCCTTATCAAGATGACTTGTCTTTCTCTTTAGTGGCCGTTGTAGTTATTACTTATTAATGCCTCTAGGTTGGATGTCCCTTTTGCAGCAACTATGCAACGTTAGTTTGGTGGCAATTATCTCCGTCAATATAGGAACTCTAGAAAATATTCATGTGACAAGTTAAATTTGTTGGAAGTGTAGTAGGGCTATTGCAGCATCGTCTTTACCTTATTTGCACTAATTTGTTGCTTTGTTAGCATTCGACATGTTCCTTTTATTTAGTCTCACTTGTAGGCTTGTAGTATTGCCAAAATAACATTCCTTTACTAGACACGAAGAAAGATGAAAGCCTTGTTCTTCCCGTCCTTCTAGTGTTAGGAAGGTACTCGATTCATGTGAAGGATAATATTTCCTTTTTCCAAAAAAATTGTTGTTGTTTCAAAGTCAAATCGGGTTATGGTTAATATTTATGCCAATTGACTATATTACTCTCCTTATCTTTCTCCCTCATCGAGATGACTTGCCTTTCTCTTTAGTGACTTGTCACTTAATAAGGCCTCTAGAATGCTTGTCCGTGCAGCTACATTGAAACATTGTTGTGCTTCATTTGATGACATTTATATCTGTAAAAATAGGGACTTTAGAAAGTATTCATGTGACAAATTAAATATGTTGAAGGTGAAGTTGTTCTCTTGCACTATGTTGTTAACTTTTTTAGCACTAATTTGTTGCATTATCAATGTTATCATATTTCTTTTATAGTCATTTTAGCATAGCCAAACTAAAATTTCTTTACTAAAGATGGATAACGATGGAAATCTTGTTCTTTCCATCCTTTTGGCGCTAGAAAGGTATCAATTCTTGTGAAGGGTGATATTGCATTCATCAAAATAAATGTCCGAGATGGTGTTACCTTACTCAAACATAACGGTCACGTATGACTTAAAGATACTTGAAATAAATTTAATATTTATCAGTGATAAAGGAAGTAAATGATAAGTTATATAGTGACTTATACCGGATACTGTTTGATCAAAACTTTATTTATATGTTGAAAGGACTCATTCAATTTTTCTTTTTGAATCCCGTTATAGGCTTGCAAATTTTTAAAGAAAATAACAAACGAGAGGAGCGTGCAGTTGTTGTCCTATAGGTTAAAAGGACTAGACGTTCTCGTTCCTTTATTTTAGGTCTCTATTGTATCATTTCCCTCAAGGTTACAAGCTTGACTCCGTGATACTTTTCCATCTTTGATCTGGCCCTTGATTGCTTTATAGCCTCCTAGTGTTTGCCTAACTGTCTTACAGTTTTAGCCATTTTGCCTTTATTTTCCTGGGGGTGGCTTACCAAATGGATCCGACAATCCTTACTATTTGTAGACAAATTCTCCTTATTCTCACCAAATGCCAAATTTGGCCACCGTATACCCGTAGTTTAATGGACATTTTGGTCAAATTTGATTTCTTTTGCTTTTTCGGTGACTGTTAAACTGGCCAATGAGTATTCTGTAGTTTTATGTCAATTGGCTCGAGTTGCTGTTTATGCAGGTTGATGCAGTTGTATACCTAGTTGATGCATTCGACAAAGAGCGGTTTGCAGAGTCAAAGAAGGAATTAGATGCGCTTCTTTCTGATGAGGCCCTTTCTACTGTCCCCTTCCTCATTTTGGGTAACAAGATAGACATACCATATGCTGCCTCAGAAGATGAATTGCGTTATCATCTTGGCTTGACCGGTGTCACTACTGGCAAGGGTAAGGCGAATCTTGCTGATACTAATGTTCGGCCTTTAGAGGTATTTATGTGTAGCATTGTACGGAAAATGGGTTATGGCGATGGCTTTAAGTGGGTATCTCAATATATAAAGTAAGTTCCATTAGCAATGCCCGAGACATTCAAAGAGATTGCATTATCGATATGCTGTAGATCAGCTAATTTTTTCCTTTTCTGGGAAGGATGAAATGTTGGTACCAATTTTGTACACTTTGGTGTCTATGTAGTTTGATGCAAGGTATTCTTATTTCTCTGTATTATTTACGTGTAGCTCGAAATTGCCATCTACATATTCTTGACTTAAAATTCATACCTGTATTTGTTATCTCCCATTCAGTTATATTATGAATTTCTATTAAAGTTGTACCTTCTTTGTTGTCACTTCATTCACTGTATGCACTGTGTTTTCTGTATGCAAAAGTTATACAACAATAACACACCCAAATGTAATCCTGCAAGTGGGGTCTGAGAAGAGTAGTGTGTACGCATACCTTACCCTTGCCTTGTGAAGATATAGATGTTGTTTCCGAATCAATTCTTATATTGTTAATGCGTTCTATTATTTTCTACAAGGCTATTACAAACTTCACTCGTTCATTATAACATCAAGTTCACTATTATGTCCATTCCAAGTCACAACGACGGTATCGTAAAATCCATGTCTCTAGTTCCACTTTGCCTTTGTGAATGTTCTCGTGATTTTTCTTTTTATATCAATGGTGTTTGTTTCAACTTTCGTACATCTCGACTATTTTACCATATAGTTGCTACCTCTCACCAATATAAGTACTTGGTAATTTTGTCCACTAAGGATATCTCAGTCTCCGATGATTTTCATCCACTTTGTTGACAATTATCCCTCACCCTAACATATCAGAAGTTGCGTTTTGAATAACTTACCAATGTTGACTTGGATGCTTTTATCACGAATAAAAGTTTTACACTAAATTAAATCCGAATCAGAAAAGGTGCTAGACTGCTAGTAGATATATTAAGTACTGAAATTAACTCTGTACTTTGTAGTGCAAAGCTAGAGGATTTTTTTTGACAAGAGAACATGAAAAGAAGGAAATAGATTAACAAAACTTTCCCAGCTAACAGTCGATGCTTAACAAACATAATTTACACTACTCATCCACGTTACTGGAATGCTAGTACTTACTCCTGCAGCTGGGTAATCCACCTATTATCCACACATACAGGGAGCAAAACTACGTTGCACATACCCTTGCTCAGCATGGAGCCTCTTCAAACATGCCGGACCAAACAACAATGTTCACCCAGCCACCCACCTTTTTGCTACCACAACTTTTGGGTGATCAATAGGGAGCTGCCTACCCAAGACCTGTGAAGATTACTGGCCCAGACACCTTATCCTACAGGGTGCATGCACGTGAACTTGGCCCCCATTTTGTAGATCATGAGCATGATCACTTAACAAACATGTATTTTGCTAGTGACCGCTCAAATGATCCCCCTTTTGCTTACTTTTTTTGTAATGTATTGCAACAAGCTCCAATGTTCCCGTTTAAAGTAATATAATTTCGTCTGTTGACCAAAACAAAAAAAGTACATTTCCCCCTTAATAATCAGCAACTCAATGCTTCATATTTCACTGGAATTGGTTGATTAAAAGCAGCTGCTTGACACAACAAATTCCCAACTATTGCAATGTCTCTGCAGAACACCCCTTGGAACACTGTCGCGTTTGCGTTTGTGTTACTGCATGATGTAGTATTACACATATCTGAATCAAGAATTTCAGCTCTAGATTGTTGAATTTGCTGAACTTGTTGCTGCATTGAAACAGTGGCAAGTGTTTCAGCTTTTGATTGTTGGAGTTCTTGATTTAGCTGAGCTTGTTGCTGCATCAGTTGCAATGCAGCAGCAGCCTTCTTTCTCTTCTGCTCGGCCATTTCTTCGTCCTTTATTATGGTCATCAAACTAGCATAACCCCTCTGCATCATTCTATACAACAACAGAGCAGACATCTTTGCTCTATCCCTTACTGAATCTACATCTTGTTCATCTGCAAACTCGCATCTTTCTATAAAACTTGTCGATTTATCAGGCTTGTGTCTTAAAGTTAGCAACAAATGCGCTCTTTCCAGTTCTGATCTTGAACAACCCCACTTCAAACCAATCAATGCATAGTAATCTACATTCCCCGTTTCGCCTTTTGCAACCCTCTTCTTCAATTCTTGAATCTTAGTAGCCAATGAACAAAGCATCCCTGGAATTTCCCTGTATTCCACGTTTTGACGCTTCCATATTGGTCCTGATAATTTCCTATCGCGTAGAATTGAATTGTATAAGAGTTTCAAGTGTTCCAAATCATGAAGACTATCGGGCAAGCATCTTATGGTTTCAAATAGTGCAGCCCTGGTCTTAAGAGCATCAATGCAAGAAGGGTCCAACGCTAATGTTCGATTACAATCAGCTATTGCCTCTGCAGTTCGACCAGAGGAACGATATGCTGATGCTCGATGCATATAGCATTCTGCCATGAATCCCTGAGGGGCACCACGACGACCATCCACAATTTTTGAAAAATGTCTAATAGCTTCTGAGTAAAGACCGACATCAAGAGCTGCAATTGCTGCAGTTTTTCGTCGTAAGAGTAGCTTGATATGACTGACAAGTTGAGAGATGGTTTCTGACTCGGTTATCGGCAAAGTTGTGCTGTTTTTTCCTGAGAGTGGAAATTTTGCAAATGAAAAACTATCGTCGGACCAACAAATGCTCTCACGTCTAAAGGCATCTGTAGCAAGGCGTTTTCCAGTTTGTAACAGAACCATTGCATCTTCCATTAGACCCAAATGGCAACAAGCTTGTCCTAGGACCAAGTACCTGTCGAGATATAATATAATTAAGTAATTAAAAACATGTTCTCTCTAACAACTTAAACAAATAGAAACAATTCAACATGGTATCAGAACAGACAATAGATTCTAGGTACAAATCTCATCGCCACCCGAAAAGCAATTATTTCCGCGTCCCACCGTCCTAAAAGAATGTCACGTTTCTATATTTAGTAACAATTTAACTTTAAAATGCCCACCCACAACTATGGCTTATTCTAGACCACAAGTCCAATTTTTTTTTATTTTTTTTGTTAAAATATGTGTCCAGACAACGTCACATAAATTGGGACAGAAGGAGTGATATTTTCACGTGTTTGTCTCATGAAAAAAAATCAGGCTCACACGTGAGGAGGCGTTTCTAAAACATAATATAATTAAGTAACTAAAAGTTTGTTCGATCTAATGGCTTACCTCCATTGGCCTTGTTTATTGCAATTCTTGTAAAGGCTAGCCATAACCTTCTTCTTCAAATCAGAGACAGAGAAACACTTGAAATTTGGTTCATCAGCAGAGGAAATGAGCCTAATTTGTTCCTTTGAGTTATCAAATGAACCAGAAGAAGAGGTAGAAGAGGTGTCATCATTTGGAATTCTTAGACTAGGAATATAGTCCTGTAACATATTGGCTACATCCCTAAAACACCTTAAATAAAGCAAACATCGAGCCTTTAACTCAAGTGCTATTTCAAGACGTGGAGAAAGTACAAGTGCAGCTTCAACAAGTCCAAGAGCTGAAGCAATCTCATTTGTTTCTTGAGTGGCAATGAGAATTTTTGCATCTTTGATATATTTTTCCACAATCTGAAAAAATAAATACACAACATCAGTTCATGACTATGAATACAATTGTCTATGAAAGTTTTGTCGCCTTTTTCCACGACACGAATCTGAATTAGTCGGATCAATGAGCGTGCAACCCGGTGCACAAGGCATCCCGCATTCACGCGGCCGTAACTCAAGGGGTGTGATGTAGACGGTCTGCCCTAATGCAAGCATTAATGGTTGCTTCCACGGCTCGTTCCGTGACATGTAGGTCACGCGGAGACAACTTTATCATCGCTCCGAGGCTGACTGAATCAATGAGAGTAAAATGAAGAATACGATTGTTACCTTTTTGTTGCTAATCCACCAATGCTTCTTTTCTCCACAGGAAAGAGTTGGAGATGCAGCCATTGTTGATGTACAAGGATCACTAACCATCAAAATGCTGCAAATTTTCTTGATATTTGGCCTAAAGGGTGTCTGGGTTTACATTAATATTTTCATTTTTATGATGTTTGAAATGAAGAGAGAGTATATGTAAATATGATAGAGAGAGAGGGAGAGGGAATGAAAGGGAAGTGCATGAATATACAGTGCCAGCTTTGACCTAATAAACTGAGAGAAAATTTTGGTCCTTCTGTTTCATCGCTGGCAAACCACGCACCCACGCCAGAATCTCTGTAAAGACTACTCTCCCTCTCTACAGTCTATATTATTATAGAGTTATGTAGATGTATTTAATTATACATTTAAACAAGACATGCCAATACTGTAACCAATATTTCTTTCATAACTTCTCGCGCTGTCGCGCACACCTCAACTATTCCATTACATTTATAGTATCTTTTACTAGCATAAATATCGAATAATTTTGTCCATCAAAACTTAAATAGATAAAAAAAATCACGTAATATAAATTTTAAAAGATCGCGTTATATAAATCTTCAACCATTGCTTTAGGAATTTTCCCATTATACACTAGAATAATGCATAAGTCCAAATGGATATATTACCATCAATGGTTGTGGTGGAATGAAAAAAAATTCTGGTAATAGGGAACACTTTCTCCTTTAGGGTCATTTGGTAAGAGGTATCAGAAAAAATAATGCAAGCATTAGCGACGTCATACTTGGCATTATCCTATGCATAAGTAATGCATATAAAATCATGGCATTAGTAATAACAAGGCTATTAATTAATGCATGCATTAGCATGGTTAAAGACAAAATTATCCTTAAAGTCCCTTAAAGCTAGAGAATATGGAGGGCATTTTTGTAAACAACTATTTTTCTTAAAAATTATGCAATGCATTATAATTTTAATACACCACACCAAACATTAGATAAGAAATAATATTTGCATTACTAATCAATGCATTACTAATACACCTTATTTCGCATTATTCTTATACACCCTACCAAACGACCCCTTAATGGGCGTCACACATTAGACGGGACTTTCATATGGGCCTTATGACGTACGTATTCCAACTAGTCGGGGCTACAATGTCAATACACAACAGCGATTGGAAAACAAAAAATAATATTTTAAACTTTATATTTAATTAAATACTGTTATATGAACGGATTAAAAGATTATTAGATTCAATATACATATTATCTATTTTAGAATGGCATTTACTAACACAAAATAAATACTATTAAGTCGTTATCAACAAATTTAAACTAATAGTTCCAAGGCTATGTTAGGATTTTGACCTGAATTCTAATTTTATTAGGACTCTTTTTTCTTGAATGAATGGAAAAAAACTCCTAAAAGGATTAAATCTCCTTAATATGTCTTATCCTTTTCTTGGAAGACAATTTTTTGCACATCTATAAATAAAGACTTCTACTTCTCACAAAACCAACAACAAAAACCATCCACAATATAGTCATTAAAGAGTTTTGTTTAGGGGAGATTTTTCTCTCGATAATTTTTCTTCTTTTATATTATCAACTATTATACTTAATTTAATATATTTTTGTTTTATCGTCATGATTTATCGTTCATTAAATTTTGTATTGTTAGTTTCCGCATGCATCAGATACCAACAGGCTATTATGTCCCTTATCTACATCACGGGAACCACCGGGAAAAAGATTAGACTTCCAGCAAGTTGCCTTGAAACAAAGTAAAGAAAAGTGAGTGAATTTTCCTGCCTTTATTTATTTTTCCTGTAATTATATAATATTTATAAGTGCTTATATATGAGTAGTACTTATTGCACCTTTGAGACAATAAATGTGAACTAATATAACCATGTATATTTTTGTACACCTGTCAATGGAGAAAAACAGATCCTATGTATGCTAGCTTGCAAAAAATTATTTAACAATATTAAGAGATGGTAGGATATTTTTCGAGCCGAGAGTCTATTAAAAATAATCTCTCTATTTTTAAGGTAGGAACGAAGTATACTTACATACAATTCTTTTCATATCTTACTTGTGTTGTTGTTGTGAAGGAAATAGTAGGATAGAATAATCATACGGTTGTTGTAAGACGAATATATAGGAGCCGTTCATCTTTAATTGGAGATTTCAAATTTAAGTCCTAGAAATGAATTTTTTTTTGCAGGGAGCGATTTTTTCTTTAATCGTCTTACACAACATGAATCGGATTAATTAAAGTTCCAATATAAATATCGAATATTGCACGAAGAAAAAAGAAAAAGAAAAAGCAAGAAGATAAGCAGTAGATATAAATTGGGGTGAGAAAGTGACAAGTGCTCTCTCTCGTAAGGTGTAAGGCAACAGAATCATGCTTTTTTCCCCTTTGCTTTTCATTTCACCCACATTTAATTTAATGAATGCACATGAAATATTGAGTCGACAACCAGATTGGTTCGTCTTAAAGTCTCTCTAAAATAATAAACTTCCCCTTTCCTTCCTTTTCCTTTTCTTTCTCACATAAAGGTTCCCCTCACCCCTAGGCCTCTAACTTTATCTTTACCTGGGGGAAAAAAGTGACGTATTCATAAATTTTTATCAATCTCTTTAATTGAATATTAAAGGAAGCCTTGGATCAACATTAAAAATTATTTTCGTTTGATTATAAATTAATTTATAAATTAATTAAATTTATTATTATTATTTTTCTAATAGCGATCGACATGGTCACAATTTTAAATATATAATAATTAAATAATTATTCGTAAATTCAAATTTTTCGACCGAATTCGGTCAGAAATTTTAAGAATTTGGAGATGTCATTTGAAATTTCCGACCGAATTCGGTCGGAAATTTTAAATTTTTGAATTTGTTTTTTATATTTTCGATCGACTTCGATCGGTTTTCTAGGTAAAAACTGGGCAGAATATGTCTGCTTTTAAGCTACACCACCTGTCAATTTAAACCAATATACATCCTATAGTGGCAGTATTACATTGCTGTCATTCAACCATAATTTGAAAACCAAACAACACCAACAACAGCAAATAACCAACAACAACAATTAACCAACAACGCTAATAACAACAACACCGCCAACCACAATAACAACTATACAAATGTTCAATAACAAAATAATATCAACAATACAATCATCATTCAAAACTATTCCCAACTAAATATTCACAAGTTCAAGACTTTGTTTAGTAATACACACCATTCAATGAGTGTTTTATATTGCATCATCTTCATCTTCACTACTAGAACCTTCATCGTCGGCATGGTTCAAAGGATCACGACGAGAAGGATTAGCATATATATATATATATATATATATATACATACATACTATAAGATGTAGTACTATATTAAATCACACGATTGGAGAATATAGTATTTAAAATAAGTTACCGACCGACTAAAGTAATTGGATATAGCAACTATATCAATTAAACTATATAGCATGTTGGATACAACGACTATATCAACTAAACTCGATAATTTACACTTACTTACATATGACTAGCGTCGATGATTTACTCTCTATTGTTCATACTCGAATGCTTGATTGGTAACATATATATATATATATATATATATATATATATATATATATTGTGATGATCCAAAAGGTCATCCTAAGTTAATTTAGCTAAATCTGTATTCCGAGGCCTCGAAAGCCTCCGTTAATATCACCTCGATATGCCTGCATAGCCCGAACGTGTAGCCGGGAAGCTTTTATGTGAAAACTTGATGAAAAATAGAAATTATAGTAATTAATTGAATACAGTTGACTTTGGTCAATATTTTTGGTAAACGGACCTGGACCCATGATTTTACGGTCCCGGAGGGTCCGTAGGAAAATATGCGACTTGGGCGTATGCCCGGAATCGAATTCCGAGGTCCCAAGCCCGAGATTTTTTTTTATAAAGAAAATTGTTTTCTGAAAATAATAAAGGTTTTTGAAAATGATAATTAATGTGAAAACCGTGCTACCGGCCCCGTATTATAGTTTCAGTGCCCGGAACAGGTTTAAAGTATGTTATGTGAGTTATCTGTAAAGTTTGGTGTAAAACGGACTTGAAATGACGTGTTTTGGATCAAAATCGGAATAATTGAGCCTTATGAAGTTTTAAGAAAATTCTATGAGTTTTGAGGTTTAATTCATTGATTTTGATGATATTTTGGTGATTGGAATGCTTGAATAAGTCCGTAGGATGATTTGGGAGTCGTTTGTATTCTTGGTTTTGAGCCCCGAGGGCTCGGGTGAGTTTCGGGTAGGCGTCGGGGTGCTAAAGTGTTAGAAAAATATGGTTTTTGTGGCTGTTGCTGGTGTTTCAGGTTTTTCTCTATGCGATCGCGTAGGTCCCTCTGCGATCGCATAGAGATAGGTGAAGAGGGAGGTCAGTTCCTCTATGCGATCGCATAACACTGTTCGCGATCGCATAGAGGTATAGGATGTCTGGGCGGGGGGCTGGCTAGGTACTCTACGCGATCGCAAGGTCTAGTTCGCGATCGCACAGGGTGGGGTCCTTGGTCTATGCGATCGCAATGAGTTCTTCGCGATCGCAGTGAAGGGGGATCCCAGGTTCTTCTTCGCAATCACATTCTTTCAGCTGCGATCGCAGTGCGTGGGAACCAGACTCTCCGCGATCACAATCCCATTCTCGCGATCGCGATGTACATTTTTGCCCAGTTATTTTCTTAAGTAAAAAACAGAATGTTATTTCGAGATTTTGCACCCTCCGCTGGAAAGAACGGATCAAGAAGTGGTGGTTCAGTCACTTCGGTAGGGGTCAACTCCTTCTTCTCCAAAGCCCCATTGACGACCTCCAAGCTAGTTTCCCTCCATAACCACTTGGGTAAGTGTTCCTAACACCAATTTCTTCCATTTTTCTTCCCTAATCGCTAGAATCTAGGTCTAAAAACATGAAATCAAAGTAGAAATTAGGGGTTTGGGTAGAGTTAGGGTTTATGGGATTTTGGGTAATTCAACCTTAATTTGGGGTCGGATTTCAAAATAAATTATATACTTGAACTCGTGGGGGTATGGGTGATCGGGTTTTGGTCCAAGCCTCGTGTTTGGACCAAGTGGGCTCGGGGTCGAATTTTGGTATTTTTGGAAGAATGCTAGGAATTGTATATTTAGGCTATGAGATTGTATTAATGAGTCATTATTGATGTTAATAAGTTAATCCTGGTCCGAGAAGAACAAGGTACGTAAAATCCAATTAACTATGTTAGCAGGACCCTAGGTGAGGCCGAAACTAGGTACTCTCACCTAGAAAAGCTGGCGCTCACTTTGCTAAGCGCCTCTAGGAAGTTCAAACCATACTTCCAGTTCCACTCCATATGTGTCGTGACTATTTACCCGCTGAGGAATGTTATGCATAAGCTCGAGCTCTCGTGCCGATTGGCCAAATAAGTGGGTACCAATATTAAATACCAACCCCAGACCGCCATTAAGTCTCAAATCTTGGCAGACTTTGTGGCCGACTTTACGCTGACCCTAATACCCGAGGTCGAAAAAGAGTTATTAATAAACTCAGGAATCTCCTCAGGAATCTAGACCCTCTTTACGGATGGCGCCTCAAACGTAAAAGGACCCGGACTCGGCATCGTATTGAAGCCACCAACAGGAAATGTAGTTAGATAATCTATTAAGACTATGAATTGACTAACAATAAGGCCGAATATGAGGCCATGATTGCAGGCCTTGAACTAGGCAAAAGCTCGGGGGCAAAAGTGATTGAAGCCAAGTGCGACTCCCTTCTTGAGGTAAACCAAGTTAATAGAACGTTCGAGGTCAGAGAAGAACGAATGCAAAGGTACTTGGACAAGTTGCATGTAACATTACATCGGTTAAAAGAAAGGACTTTGCAACATGTACCCCAGGATCAAAACAGCGAGGACGATGCCCTTGCTAACTTAGGGTCATCAGTCAAAGACGACGAGTTCAACTCGGGGGCAGTCGTACAACTTATGAGATCGATGGTGGAAGAAGGCCATGTTGTGATCAACTTGACAAGCCTAAATTGGGACTGGAGTAATAAATATGTAGAATATCTGAAGACCAGGAAACTACTCGGATCCAAAAGAATTGAGGGACCTGCGTACAAAGGCAGCCTGGTTTAGCCTATCCAAAGACGGAACCCTATTTAGAAGAGCATGCGATGGTCCACTCGCAATATGTCTAGGGTCAGGGGATACTGAGTACGTTTAGAGGGAAATCCACGAAGGTACCTGTGGAAATCATTCAAGCGTTGAATCATTGGTTCAAAACATAATTAGAGCCTGTTATTACTGGATCGATATGGAAAAAGACGCAAAGGAGTTCGTACGAAAATGTGATGATTGTCAAAGACACACTCCGATGATTCATCAGCCCAAGGAGCTGCTGCATTCAGTTTTGTCGCCATGGGCGTTCATGAAGTGGGGAATGAATATTGTTGGGCCCCTTCCGTGGGCACCCAGTAAGGCTAAATTTATATTGTTTATGACTTACTACTTTTCTAAGTGGGTGGAAGCCTAGACATACGAAAAGGACAGGGAGAAAGAAGTCATAGATTTCATTTGGGATCATATCATATGCCGATTCAGAATATCGGTCGAGATCATATGCGACAATGGGAAACAGTTCATCGGCAGTAGGGTAAGCAAATTTCGTGAGTATCATAAGATCAAAAGGATCCTATCAACACCCTACCACCCTAGTCGTAACAGACAAGCATAATCGACAAACAAAACCATACTCCAAACCTCAGAAAGAGGTATACTGACGCCATAGGATGATGGAAGGAAATCCTGCCCGACGTATTATGGGCATACCGAATGACCTCAAAGTCCAGTACTGGGGCCACCTTGTTCACAATTATCTATGGCGCCGAAGCTTTAATATCGGTCGAAGTTAGAGAACCAAGTCTCAGGTTCCAATATGCAACCAAGGAATCAAACAACGAGTCTATGAACACGAGCCTAAGTCTATTGGATGAAAGGCGCGAAGCAGCCCTTGTCCGACTGGCTGCCCAAAAGCAGCAGATCAAAAGACATTACAATCAACGGGCTAACCTTCGACACTTCAATGTCGGGGACTAGGTACTAAGCAAGGTTACACTAAACACCTGAAACCAGAATGAAGGGAAGTTGAGTCCGAACTGGGAAAGCCCTTATCAAATTATTGAGATCACCAGTAAATGATCGTACAAACTCGGAACGATGAACGGTGAACAAATACCGAACAACTGGAACATAGCTCAGCGATACTATTGCTAAGGTACGACCCATTCATTTCCTTTTATATATTTATATTCTGAACTAACACTTATAGGCAGTTATCGAAGAACGATACGATCTTTAGGTCTGAAAGCACGCGTTGCACTCTTTTTCTCTTGAAACGGTTTTGTCCCAAATAGGTTTCTAACGAGTTAACAAGTACATCGTGCTAACTTAGAATTGATGGCCGGCAACGAACCGATGTCGAGGATGACAACAGTATTCGAGGCCTTTCTTCGATCAGCCCCGAACACTGGGGGGCATTACCTTCGAATAATAACTTTAGCAAAGTAGGAAACTTTATGATCCAATGGTCTCGGCTCGACCAATAGGATTTACTGTAAGGTTCAAATGGTCAAATGAACTGTGCCCGCATAGACTGCTCGAATCCTGGCACAAAGCCTGTGCATGAATATAACTATTTCACACAAGAATAAAGTCTCTTGCGGATAAAACATCTTGTCCTTTAAAAAAATTATCTTTTTCTTAAAGGAATTTCTTATATACGATTCCCTAAAGGTATCAAGCCTAAGAGCCACCTTATCCAGGTTTAAACGATCACCCCCAATCGGGGACTGCCGTCCAAAAGAAAATTCTGATGGCTAAGGATCTATCGAATCCTGAGGGCACAAGACCTATTAGGCGACCCCCAAATCTTAAAGATTGCGGTAATCCCCATTTGGGGATGTTATTTTTGGCAAGCCCGGATAACTCGAGGTAAGAAACCCCTTAGGCAACACTCGAACGAAAAAGGCTACGGCCATCCTAAGACAGCTCGTATGCGAAAGGGAAAAAAAAGCCTTGCATTATAAACATAAAGTCTTTATAAAGGCCAAGTAGCCTTGACAAAAATACAAAGTACACAAAGTACTAAAAAACCAAAAACCTTCTACAAAGGCGTTTAAACAGCCTGGTCTTCTTCACCCCCGGGCCAACCATAACCCTCAGAGTCTTCCTCTCCTTCATCGGGGTAAGCCAATTTCTCGGCCTCGGCCTCGGCTTCGAGCTCCTTAGCGATTTTGATCTTGGCCGATAGATCAAAACCCCGATCGTGAACCGATGGCCTCTCTTCGCAACTGCTGCCTCTCATATTCAATGATGTCCTTTAGGTGTTCCTTGGACACCTCGACATCAGCCTTATATTGGGCCACCATCTCATCGGCATCGGCTTTAACCACAATGCCCACTGACTTGGCCGTTTCAAGCTCCTTGGCCATGACATCTCGCTTGGAGGCAGCCAAACTTAGCTGAGACTGGAGCTCTTCAATCTTCTTTGCTTGCACCACGACATTTATGAGGCTAGGCGGTCCATCATCCCCCTCCACACGTCGGTCTCGGCCTTGACAACGTCTATCTCAGCTCGCAGTTGATCAACTTGATCGATTTTATGTTGGACCTGCGGATCCATACCATTAATCACCATGTGTGATTCATCATCACTAGCCTCAAAGACTTTACCTCTTCCACCAAGGCAACATGTTCTTTCCGAGTCGCGTCCAACTTGGCCCGAAGATTCTTAGCCTCTTTCTCGCGTTGCTCATTGAGAAGTTTGTACGTATATATCTTCTTAATAGACTCTTTGGCTTCGGCCTCGAGAAGGATCAACTCTTTTCAATATCAGAGGAAAGTCTTGTGGTGAAGCACCGAGGCCTGCAAACACAAGGAAAAATATTTAGATCGGTAAAGCAACCAAAGCTAGAAAATAAAGAGGTTTGGTGACACCTTACCCGATTCAATGCCTGTTGTGCTTCATTGAACAAGCATGGGGATTCCACCTCGTTAATCTTTTCATGGTCTTCTTCAGTCACCAGGCACCGGAGGTAACTAGCTACCCCAACAGGCGCGGAAAGGACCCGGGCATCCTATAGAATGGAGATAGTGATCAACCGCTTCCGACCGGGATCGACACTTGGGGCAGGGAACCGATTGAACAATCTTGGGCTAGAACTAGACCCACCTGTCCCATTGGGAACACTCCTTATCGGTACTTCTAAATCACCCAATCCAGTGACATCCTCTGTGGTGATGGAGTCCACTTCATCAAAAAAGCTTTGGAGGGGATCGTTCGCTCCTTGGACCCCCTCATTTGAACGTTCCTTCGCCGCTTGGGCTTTGCGAACATTGAGACCGTGAACGAAGGCTACCATGCTATTTCAATGACACCGGCTGGAACAAAACCGACATCTTGAGGGTCCTCGACCCTCGCTGATGCATTGGATTCTTAAGTTAGGAAGGACTAGCCTCTATTGTCCCCCATTTCGGTTGGTGCCCGTTCTCAAGGGACCGATGGCTCCTGGGCCACAAATATTTCATCCTCTTCAAATTCGTCCATGAGCCTGTGGAGGGAATCTGAATCTAGTATTCAGGAGTTGGATGTTTCTTTTGTCTTGCAGATCAACCTCCTCCTTGGTTTCTATTTCTCTTAGTTCAGAGAACTCGAAACCCTTTTTCTCTTCTTTTCTTCACCCTGTTTCGTAGCACGAGACTCGGTGGGGAGATTGTCGCTACCGTATGGAGGCCTCATTTGGATATCCTTAGATAAACCTACAAAAAGAAATACGACGGGTGAGGACTTAGTCATACAAAAGGGAAAACAAAACCCACTCGAGAAAGAGATCTCACCGTGCAAACGGGGCTCCCATCGACCTTTTGAAATCTCGCGCCATGAGCACTCAGAATAAGGCCTTTGTGATGCGATACCTCGACCCACTCTGAGTATAGGAACTACATTCGTGATCCGGGCAACGGCTGCACCATTACAAGACACATGTAAAAAAAAAGGAAAGAATGCGATAAATAAAGTTTTGGAGGCAAAATTAAACTAACGTGACATGTTCCCCTTCTACGGGAATGGCATGTGCTTTGCTTGGATCAAGTCTGAGGTCTTCACTCTAACGAAGCGGCCTAGCCAGTCTCAATCCCTATCTTCGTCAATACTCGAGAACGGGGCTTTACTAGCCCAACGGGCAAGCTTGATTAGTCCCCCCCAGGTAGAGCCGGGAACTGTATAAGCGCATGAGATGGTCTCTAGAGAAGAGGCACCCCTCGATATTACTCACGAAGAAACGGATGAGGATTACGATCCTCCAAAAAGAAGGGTGGACCGAGGGTTACCTTGTGTCTCTTGTAGAAGTCGATGATGACCGGGTCCAAGGGACCCAACGTGAAGGCATAAGTGTAAGCACTTAAAATCCCTCAACGTGGGTGGTGATGGATTCGTCGGGTTTAGGAACCACCACATGTTTGTCAGACCAGTTGCAATCCTTCTTGACATTAGAGAGAACATCCTCGGTGATCGAGCAGATGTACCTCGAGACTGGCTCACATCGGCCTGGTACGGAAGAGGGTTTTGCAACCTTTAAATCGGCATAGATCGGGCGCCCTGATGATAGGCTATAATTGCGTATTTTAGTCGCTTATTACACTCTAATTTACTGCACTTTAATTGAGTTTGAGCTTTAATCGCTAGTGTTTTGCACTAACTGTGTGTTTTATGCCTTGTAAGAGTGATTCCGAGCTATATAGATGTTATGGAATGAATTCAAGTGATTTGGAGCTTTGAAGTCTGAGTAAAAGCTCAAGGAATTAAGCCGGGATCGTGTTCAGGGGTCAAATTTGATAGTTAAGAATAAACGAAGACTCGAGTAGGCATATTGCGCATTGTCCAGTAAAATAGCCATAACTCTTTGATACAAACTCCATTTGGGAAATATAATATATGGTTGGAAGGCTAACTCAAAGGGATACAACTTTCATGTTTTACGTGTTTCCAAATTTCAAACGGAACAGGGTGAAAAACGCGGTCAAAATCGCGATCGCGGACCTGATGCGCAAATGGGGCAGTAACTTTTCGATATGTGCGGCCACTAGCGCGGTTGTAGCGTGGCCGCGCACGTCCAGACTAGAAAAACTGTCCTTTTTCGCGTAGGAGAAGGTATAATTGTTTGGGCCCGACCCTACTTGGTATATATACATGGAAAAAGGTATTTTGAGGAGGTTGGACATACTTTTGACACATATTCGACCTAAGGAGGTAGAGACACAATAGGAGCAAGGCAGGAAATTCTTCTACGAGTTCTTCCTTCCTCTTACTATTTTTCATTGTTGGTTATGACGTGTAGTATTGTATTTTTACATACTATTATGAATAGCTAAGTTGTTATCTAGGGTTTTGATGGAACCTATTGGGGGATGAACTTCTTGTTATGTTAATATAGTTTTACCAAGTTTAATCTCTATTTGTTCAACTACGTTATTGTTGTAGTTAATTTAAAGGATCCTCAATTAGCCGGGACTATTTAGTATGTATTACTCGGGAGAGAGTGAATATTTAGGTAGTTGTTGAACAACATCACTCCCGACGTATGTGAGGAATCAATAACCAAGGGTTTAAATGTGGGATTAGGGATAGCGAAATCTTTGGTGCGATCTAAGTGAGCTGTAATTAAAGTCAGCTAGCGTAAATCGGGAGAGTATGTCTACTAATTATCGTAATTACTCGGGAGAGATTTATGGTAGTAAGAGTGCTCATGGTCGATAGAGAAGATTAGACAAATTTATATGAAACATAGCAGGAAGGGATTCCATCAATAGGGGAAATCATAACTCTAGACCTCCTTCGTTCTGTCTCAAATTTCATCCTTGTTAGTTGATAATTTTACTGCTTTATAATAGTTGTTACTTAATTAGCTAGAAATAAATATTATAATCTCTATAATTAGGAAATTTTTTGGACTTGTGTTTCTTAAAAATATTGAACAATTATAGTGAAACCTTAGTTCTCTGTGGGATTCGACTCCGGACTTGTAAACCGGATTATATTTGCAACGACCGCTTAATCCTTTTTATAAGGCATAGTTGGGCGTGATCCCCCCCCCCCCGGATAAACATTTTCAAAGAAGGATACGGTGCCGGTTCTTCGTCAGCAGAGCGCGAGACGATCTCCTCGGTAGCAGGCCGCGAGGTAGAAGGAGTTTCTTTTTAGAGAACCGATTTTGAAGTCTTTTCCATTTCTTTGAGAAATGAAGGAAAAAGAGAAAGTTAAAGGAGTATGCTTGATGGCTTAGAATGAAGACAGAACAGACATTATTATAAAAGGATTTCAGAATAACCAGAAAATTAATGCTTGGAAGTGTTAAAGCTTCTAAGATACAAGGGCGGAAGGATTGAAAGTAAAGTATGAATGAACAAATGAGGGGGTATTTATAGTTTCTAAACGACGGTACATATCTGGGAGTGGCCGACCGGAAACTGACTGACATTTAATTCCATTAAGACTTGACAGAAGAGACATTTTGACTTTTTTGTCATTTCTGTCACAAAATGTCGAAGTCTGGATCGGAAGTTCATGTCGTTTCTCGTCGACTACTCTCCGAAAAACGAGGGGACTATCTGTATACGGTCGAAATAGAGCTTGCCTAGAACTTGGTATATTAGGCTTGGGACGTGGCAACCAAGGACTGAAGATTGACCTCGAGTCCCATCAAGCTAGAACCCGAGGTCAGAACACCTACCTTCGGGAATATTGAGTCCTGTGTCGGCCTTAGCCTTGAATGAACTCGGAGAAACATTAATTGAGATGACTAACAGAAGACCAAAATATCGGCGACCGGTTGGGCACTACGGCGGGAATCTCAGCACATATCAGTGAGGAACCAGCGATCAACAAATCAAGAGATTTTTTACCTTTTATAGAATTGTGCCTAAAGTAGGACTCCTCTACTATATAAAGGTGGTCTGCTAATTCATTCAACACAGTGTAACACACATCAAAACAATATATTATTATTTTAAGTCCTTATTATTCTCTTGTCATTCTGGTCTGGTATCGATGAAAGCACTTTTGGCTAGATGGCGGCTAACATTTCAAGGCTACGACTGTTCTAACTTGTGTGGTTTGCATTTACTTTTCGTTGTTTATTTCAGTTGCAATCTGATTTATCATTTTGTATTAAGTTAGATCATGTATCCTTAAAACCACTTATAAATTCAATTGTTATCCGATTTTGAGGATAAACAAATTAAATTCTAATTTTCCAATTTATTTCTATTAAAAGTATATAGTAATCGCTTCCTACGACCTATGGATCTATAGTGTTTGTTACTCACTCACATGGTCACCTAGTAACTTTTGCTTAAACTCTAAATATATATACATTAAGAAATTCTCTAAATATTTTTAATCAGTTATAATTGTAATATTAATTTGAGGTCGTTAGAGAAACTTATAAATTTCAAATCCTGAATCTGTCTCTATCTATGTAATATTTCTTTTTCATATGTTAACCATGATTTTTAAATACTTTTTCTCGAATCTCATGCTCAATCAAACATCGCCAAATAAATTAATATAGAAAGATTATACAAGTATATAGTAATCGTTTCCTACAGCCTATATTGTTTCTTTCCATTGTATTTCTGTTACTTCCTATTAATACAGGTATAAAATAATTTTGTTCCCCCAAATTTTCTTTTACCTAATTATTATAGGTCGAGATTATTGTGGCACATGCTGACACCACGATTCTTGCCTAGCATTGAAATGAGATGATGACCTTAGACAGACTATAAGCCCCTTATTATTTTCTTGTATTTATCCACGAAACGTCTTTTCAAACTAACTTCCTCGTCAAGTACATATAAGTGGGAAGAAGATGCCAACGAGAACTAATCAACTGACTTTAGCACAAAGCCTAGCTCCATGTGACCACATAAATATATTTTATCATCATCTTTTTTTGTTTTTCGTCTGGTATTGTTTAGTAGATGTATTTGGGTCCGATTAAATTCGAAATTCGCTATAATAAATTTCACATTAAAGGTAAAACGCTCTTTAACTAAAGCGATTATATATTCGGGACCCATAAACAAAATCTCTAATTAAGGATGAAATAATACTTACCACCTCATCACAAATCTTGTTAGTTATTGTTGAAGTGTATGACGATCTCATCTAAAAGCTTAAGCTGTTAGAAAGAACCCACGCCTATTTACTTAATTAAGTTTTCAACATGCCCCTTACATGTGAGCTTGATTCTTTTTTATGAGCCAAGCACGTGAAAATTCTTTTTAATACTGGGTGGCGATGTCGAACCCGGAATCTCTGTTAGATACCTTATAAATATGTGTGACCATTCTATCTAAAGCTTAAGTCGTTAAAGAAAACGTACTTTTATTTATTTAATTATGTCTTTCACCAGTTATATCTGGTCATCATTACCGGTGGCTCCATTCATCATGTGCGTTCAAACAGAAAGAGGAATAGGAGTATGCCAATAATTCATGACACCAATTATGAAAGAGGTGATTGTACAAAATGGTGCAAGATATATTACAACAGCCCATATGCTAACCTAAATGTGAGTTTCTTATAATTACCTCTTCTATCTAATTTCTTTGTTTCCCTTTTTCATTTTGACTTCCTGATGAGTTTCGTTTTGGGAAATAAACGTGGCTTTTGTTTAAATTAACGCTTTTGTCACAAGTGTTTGTCATTGGATTTCTCACACAAACAACGAAATTTAGTTTGTATATAGTTTGGTTCCATCCAAAATCATCATGATAATTGTATATATAATTATTTGTTCCTGCAAATATATACTCAATATCATGCGACAGTTTTAGCGGCCAAAAAGAAAATGAATAAAAGGAAAAAAGAAATGTCCAGCCGTAGTAGGAAAAAAGAGTTGACCATTTCGTGGCTAGCTCATGAATGAAGGCAAATTATTATTATTATTATTATTATTATTGTTATCATCTCATGCTCTGCTAGATTGATACTCCTAGCTAGGGATGGCCAAGGGGGCGGGGATGAGGCGGTGAGGCTTTAACTCGCAAAAAACTTAACCCTCTCGCGCTGCTCCACATAAAATATTCCTTCATAATGTGGAGCCAAGATTTTCAGTAGGAGAATTTAAATATAAGAAAGTAAACATACGAAAAAGCCAATAAAATTCAACATATATATATAATATACAGTATAACTTTTAGCGAGATAATGTCAATCGGCTCTCCTTGGACAAAGGTAGCTCTGCCTCGCATAATAATTTTAGTTGTTTGATTGGTCTACATATAATAATAACAATGATCTCCGCCTCAATTTTTAAATTCTTGTATTAATTAACCACTTGCTCCCCATCCATATTGTAAAATACATACTGGATCAGGGGCGGAGCCAGTGTTTTGGCTACGGGGTTGGCGAACCTATTAGTTTTGGTTCAAATTATGTATTTGTCTAGAACAATTTATTAAGTATTTATAATTTAATAATTTAGAACCCAATAACTTAAAATGCTTAGAATTCTAAATTCGTAAACTTAAAATTCTAGCTTATATTCACAGGATTTGACTTGCTATAAATAAAAAGAAAATTTTAAAAATTACACCAAGGGAATCCAAGACTTGCATTCGTTGTTTAATGTGAGTTTTGCATTGAATCATAGAATCAAACTAACACATGATGCGGTGTGCTTTAATGAGGCGATCACTCTATTTACTCCTTCCGGTCTAAAATAAATAATTTTTTACTTTTTTATTGTGGTCCAAAATAAGTAACTTTTTCTTTCAGATTTGAAGAATGAATTCATTTTTTTTTTTTACATTGCCCATGGAGTAGAGTATGTGTTAGGAGTGTTTATGTGAGGAGATAATAAAGGTTAATATGGTCAATTTCATTACTAATTAATGTTAAAAGGTGAATTTCTTAATATGTGTAAAAACAACCAAAAAATCACTTATTTAATTAGGACCGGAGGGAGTACATTTTATAATACTGAGAACGCGGCAAATTAACAAAATAAAATGAACCTTTTAGCTAGAATTAGTAAAATCATGACGTATAAAAATGATAAGATAGTAATAAATAGTTCAGTATTTACGTAGTAACAAGGGGCTTAAATATCATAATTAGATGATTGATAACCTAGATTAAATAATAACTAACCTACTATATATAATAGCTAGGTAATTAAATTATATTGATGAAAAAATTCATTACATTATGTGACCAGGAGGTCACGTTGCAGAAATGCAGGGTAAGACTGCGTACGATAGACCTTTGTGGTCCAGTCCTTCTCCGGACCCCGCGCATAGCGAGAACTTAGTGCACCGAACTATTTTTTTTTTATATTTTAATTTGTGTATACAATTTAAATCTTTTTATGTCAATATAGGTAAATATAATGTGTGGTATAAATGAAGAATTGGGATTATCATTAAGAAGAGAAATATAATAAATAGAACATACATGTTTGTTTTGGTTGGGCTTGCTTGCGCATCACATGTTATATTAATTATTTAAATCATTAAACTTAACTATCTTCTTATTCAGAGAGTCGGACAATTTTTTCTTTAAGGACAACCTTTTCATAAATAACGTCCAATTTCAGTTAAATTGTTTTTAGAAGATTTGCCTTTGTATTCCGAAACTTAGTTCTTTTTAAATCGCAAAGAATAATACATAAATTAATTATGAATTAAATCAATTAGTAATGGTAAAAAATAAATATTTTTCTTCCGGTTCACTTTAATTAATTTTATTTTTATTTTTGTGGTTCATAATATTTGATTTTTCCAAATATCAATGAGTTAACTTATTTTATCAAAGTTTTCCTTGAAGTAAAGTGTCTCAATGTATCTATTTATATTTTCAATGAACAAATTAAAGAGATAGTGAAGTTTAATATAATTTTTTTTATTGTTAATTAATATTAAAAAATTAATTAAAGTGAATCGGAAGGAGTATTAAATTATCAAGGGGTTGTTAGTTGTTGGCTTCCATTTTGTAGACATGTTGGACTCCAAGGAGGCGTAGTTATTCGTTCGATGTGAATACTCAAAAAGATTCTCTTATCAAATGGAGTATTAATTAAACTTATAATATATCAGTATTAATTATAATCATAATAATTAGCATCATCGTCATCATTATTAGTTTACTATTATCTTTAATTCTGCCTACTGACTCTTGTAATTCTGCAGAGATCATGATTATTGCTTAAATAATTGCCCTGTGGATTTTCATTAAGAAAATTTAACCAATGAGATGAATATCTAATCTGCATTCTGAGAGGAGTGCACGTGCTTTCACGTGGAAGGGAAAGATTAGCCAAAAAGAAATGAAAACATATAATAGTGCATGAATTTAAGTTATATATACTGTTAAAGATTTAAAGTAAATATTAATTAAATATTTATATATATAAAGAAATTTATTAAATATTTATTTGTAAATTCTAATTATTATTACATATTAACTTAAAATTATTATAGATATTCATAAACGATTCCGCCTCCGGAAGTTAATATAACGGAGGAGAAGGATTTAGTATTATAATTTGTTTTCTCGTGATCCGATTAATGGATCATTTATAACCGTGAGTGCTTGACCCTTATATTGAGAAAATTAAAATTGTCAATATTTTTTCACATGCAAGCCGTACGGTAGCCGTTGCATGCATGTAGGAGGATTCCATCGCTTTGACCGCAAGAAACGTTACTAGTAATTAATTAATACTCCCTCCGGTCCAAAATAAGTGATTTTTTATCCTTTTTTTGTAGTTCAAAATAAGTGATTCTTTTAGATTTTAAGAGTGAATTAATTATTTTTTTTCTATATTGCCCTTGGAGTAAATAGTGTTGGAGTATGTGTTAGGAGTATTTATGTGGGATAGTAAAGGTTAGTATGGTCATTTTCATTGCTAATTAATGCTAAAAGATGAATTTCTTAATCTACGTGAAAACAAATAAAAAATAACTTATTTTGGACCGGAGGAAGTATCAAATTATAATCCAAAATATTTAACTTATATGCAGTACAAAGAACACTGACAATTTATAGAAGTTAAACTTTAATCAAATACCAAAAGAGAAAACTAGCTCTCCCCACCTTTTGGCAAAAATCAAAGCTAAATATTTCACTGACAGGGGCGATTGTATTTTTTACGGAATTTTTGTTACTCATATTAACTTTCTCACTTATAATATCTTCGGGTCTTATCACCAAAAATCTTCTCTCATTAACAAAATGTCTCGCTACAAACATTTAAATTAGTCGCTTTCAAGGTATCACTTGAGTCTTGATACATTTGTTAATTTTGGCTCTATTACATGACCACATAGTGTTGTAGATTCCGGGGAATTTGCATTTGTATCTTATATTTGTGCTACATTTTAACTTGTACCTTATTTTTAAAAATTATTGATTTGATAGCCAGTTGACAAAAAATCTGTAATAATATGACAATTACACCCCTGATAAATCGTGTGATCTGCAACTTCGTTCGTGAAAAAAGATCTCCTTCTCTCCTCTCAGCAGCTTTATCAAAAATTCAGAAACTTGTCAAAATTCATCTTCAGAATCACACTTGCATGAAGTTGCTTCACTTTGAAGCTAAAACTTCATGCTAATGTAACACGAAATTATTTCACGTTGAAGCTAAAACTTCATGCTAATGCATGCTGAAGTTATTTATCCTGCAGTCTACAATTTTGTCATGAGTATTATCCAAGACTTCAGTCTAAACATGCTGAAGTTATTTAGTTCACTTGCTAAAACATCAGTTTAAACATGCTGAAGTTATTTAGTTTATTTGCGAAAACTTCAAACTAAACATGCTTAAGCTTTTTAGTTCATTTACTAAAACTTCAGACTAAACATGCTTAAGTTTTCGTCTTGCAGTATCAGGCGGAGCCAGGATTTGAAGCTTATGGGTTCGGGGTTCTAATCCTTTCAAGTTACTGGGTTCTAAATTAATAATTTGTACATATTCAACAGATGTTTTAAAACCAATATACGAATTGGACCAAAGCGACTGAGTTCGGCTGAACCCGTACTCAATGGGCTAGCTCCGCCCCTGGCAGTATGTAACATGCTTAAGATTTTTAGTTCATTTGCTAAAACTTCAAACTAAACATGCTTAAGTTTTTTAGTTCATTTGCTAAAATTTTAGACTAAACATGCTTAAGTTTTTGTCTTGCAGTATGTAATTTTCTAATGAGTTTTTTCTAATGCATGCTGAAGTTATTTAGTTTATTTGCTAAAACTTCATACAAAAACATGTTGAAGTTTTGTCCTACAGCCTAAAGTTTTGTCAATAGTCCTCAAGGGCAAAATCATCTTTTTAAAATGCTTTTAACAAAAAAATGGGTACGGATGTGATAATAGGTGAATTATACTATAATTAGGCCCCTAATAAACCACATTTTGTATTGTTTTTAATATAAATGTTGATAACAAAATGCTCTGATTAAAGTTTTTCATGTATTGCAGGTTATATATCACAAGAAGAGAACTTTGGAGCATTTTTGGAATCAATTATGAGAAAATGAGGCCAATCAAATAATACCTATGAAGTGCACCAAATGATCAAGCAAAGTAAAGAGCTGAAGGACAACCACCGCGGCCGCGGTCGACCGCGGTGGAGCAAGACAGATTCAGAGAACATGGATGGCCGCGGTGCTGGCGCGACCGCGGCCGGACACGCTAACTTCAGGGATTAATCTGCAAAACACGGGATTTTAAGCCCCAAACCCTATATAAACATAGAAGTCCGCCCAAGAGGAGAATTATTGAATTTTGGGAGCAGCAAAGTTGAAGAGAACACTTGGAAGAAGGGATTCATTGAATTCTTCTCCATCTTTTCCAACAACTCTTGATTGTATGTTTAAAAATACAATATTTGGTGATTGTTTGAATATGTGTGGCTAAGAACCCAATTATTCTAGGGTCAGGGGCAAAACATGATTGTTATTTTCAAGGCTTAAAGTGAAAAAGTTGGTTTTATCATATTGGGTTGTTTGTTTGATTCTGTTCTTAACTATTTTACTGAATAGCTAACAGTGGAATACTATCTACGAATCTAGAGTTGAACTCGAAAGTGGGAACTCTAGATTGCATAGAGAATTAAACAGAGCAAGTTCTTGAACCCGGGCATCGGGGAACGGATTCGCAATTAGGATAGACATATACCTAATTGGCTTGCTTGGTTGAAGTACACGAAGTGTAATTGCATTCTTGTTAATCTTGGTTCCATAGACATATAGGCATTGAGTTAACTTGAATAGGCGAGTAAGAATTCGAAAGATTCTTATGAGTAATATAAAACCTGTCAATCAACAATCCAGATAATTCAACTAGTTAATTAAGGCCAAGAACATAACTTGATTGTTAAGTAGCCCGTGACCCTGGAATATCTTCTCCTATTGATTGTTAAACCGAAGTTGCTGTCTGTTAGTTGATTCTCTAGTTAATTAATTACTTGGTATTCTTTTAGGTAGTAAATTAAATCATCATATTTCTTGTGATAAATCCCTTGAACTGATAAGTTAATTAAGTTGATCTTGTCAAAAGCTAATCATAAGTCCTTGTGGGTTCGACATCCGACTTTCTAGTCACTTTATTACTTGATGATCACGTATACTTGCGTGAGTGTGTTTGGTCCCAACAAGTTTTTGGCGTCGTTGCCGGGGACTTAGAAATTAGCTATTTGACTAAGTTGAGCCTTTATAACTTGTTTGTTCAAGTTTTACGTTTCCGTTGTTTGTTGTGTCAACGCAGGCTATTCTCTTGAATGCGGAGGAGTAGAAGCACAAACACCCTCCTTCCTCTGGATCCAGAAATTGAACGCACACTTCATAGAACAAGGAGGGAGGTTGAAACAAGAACGAGAATAAACAGAGGGTTTGATATTGAAGTTCAACCACAACCAATAGAGATGGAAGGTAATGAGGAACGTCCGGTGATAGAAGAAGCAAGGCCCAATCTGGGCAATATGACTCAGGCTATCGTGAAGCCTGACATCACAGGGCATGTTGAGCTCAAACAGTACATGGTACAACTGATACAATCCACAGGGCAGTATGTGGGGCTCTCTCATGAAGATCCACAGAGGCATATTCAGAACTTCTTGGAAATCACGGACACTTACATTATCCGAACGTTTCCAAGGATTATGTTAGGATGACATTGTTTCCCTTTTCACTATTGGGGGAAGCTAAGGAATGGTTGCAGAAGGAGCCCGCCAATTCAATCAGCACTTGGGATGATTTGGCAAGGAAATTCTTAATTAAGTTTTACCCTACCAAAAAGACAAAATCACTGAGGAGCCAAATTCTTGGGTTTCATCAACGAGATGGCGAAACACTTCGTCAAGCTTGGGAAAGATACAAGAAACTACTCAGAGACTGCCCACATCATTGTCAGACTGATGAGGTATTGGGACACACTTTTGTTGATGGGCTAGATGAAGCATCGAAGATGAATCTTGATTCAGCTTGTGGGGGTAGTTGCATGGCCAGACCATATAGTGAAATTCAACTCTTGCTAAACAAATTCACTGCTAATGATCACAATTGGCAAGGAGATGGGGATGCAAGAAGAGTAATTAAACCAAAGGCAACAGGAGTGATGAAACTTGATGACGTTGCAGCCATGAGAGCAGATATTGCAAAGCTGGCAAATTAGATGAACAGAATAACAAAGCATCACCCACAACATGTACAACATGTGCAGCAGATGTCTATCTGTTGCGAGATATGTGGTGACGGGCATGTAAGTGACATGTTCCCCACAAATCCATAGTCTATATTATTTTGGGCAGCAAAACAGGGGCCAGATGAATCAACAGGCACAATATGGGAACACATACAATCCCAATTGGAGGAATCATCCTAATTTTTCATGGGGCGGAAATCAGCAAAATCAGAATCAATATAGGCCCCAAGGTAATTTCAATCAACCCCAGAAACCACCTCAACAGGCAGAGGAGAGTACTAATGACTTGCTTAAGAAGTTGTTGCTTGACAACCAATAGCTCAGGACTGATTTCAGGAATCTCGAGAGGCAGATGGGGCAGTTAGCAGCTAATCAAAATACTAGACCTGCAGGTGCCCTTCCCAGTGATACATAGAAAAATCCGCAAGTAAATGCAGTTACACTCAGAAACGGTAGGGAGTTAGAGGAAGTGCCAAAGAAAAATAAGGACTAGCCTATACCTGAGGGAGAACTGATCCCTAAGACAACTCCTGAGGAAAAGACAAATAATGCAGGTTCAGAGCAAGCAGAGGTTGTCAGACCATTACCCCCCATTTCCTCAGAGGTTGCAGAAGAAGAATGATGATCGCATGTTCAGCAAATTTCTCTCTATGTTGAGTCAGGTTCAATTAAATATTCCATTGGTGGATGTGCTTCGCGAAATTCCAAAATATGCTAAATACATCAAAGATAAAGTGGCTCACAAGAGAAAATTAATTGAGTTTGAGACAGTTGCACTTACTGAAGAGTGCACTTCAAGGGTCCAAAACAAGCTTCCTCAAAAGCTTAAAGATCCCGGCAGTTTCACCATTCCTGTGCGAATTGGCAATATTGATGTGGGCCGTGCTCTGTGTGATTTGGGGGATAGCATAAATCTAATGCCCTTGTCTTTGTTCAAGCAATTGGGCCTGGGAGCTCCGAGACCCACCACTGTGATGCTACAATTAGCTGACAGATCAATAGCCCACCCTGAGGGAGTCATTGAAGATGTTCTCTTGCAGATTGGGAAATTCATCTCCCCCGTTGATTTTATTATTCTTGACTTTAAGGCTGATGAACAAGTTCCAATCATATTGGGACGACCTCTCTTGGCTACAGGCGATGCAATCATCAAAGTGATAGAGGAAAAAAATGATAATGAGGGTGGATGACGAAGTAGCAGAGTTCAATGTGTACAAAGCAATCCAACTCCCCCGCCACTATGAGGAGCTCTCCATGATATCTTTTATTGAGGTTGATGAGCAAATCCCGGACACGAGTGTACATCTAGACGATTCTCTAGAGAAAGCACTTATGTTGTTTGATAGCATGATTATTGATGTGGAGGTTGAGGAGATGATGCATATCCTTGATGCATCTTGTGCATACATGCAGGGGAGAATCCCATTTGAGCCCCTCAATAGGCCGAGTGGGCCATCCCCAAAGCCCTCAATCGAAGAAGCTCCAAAATTGGAGCTTAAACCCCTACCCCCTCACCTTCAATATGCTTTTTGGGTAACTCTAACACTTTACCTGTTATTGTTTCCTCTGACTTGTCTGAATTGCAGGAAGAGAAGTTATTGAGAGTGCTAAGGGAGCATAAGAGAGCAATTGGGTGGACAATGTCTGACATAAAAGGCATTAGTCCAGCTTTCTGCATGCATAAAATCCTCATGGAGTAAGGGCACAAACCAAGTGTAGAGCAACAATGCCGATTGAATCCCATCATGAAAGATGTGGTAAGAAAAGAGGTGATTAGGTGGCTTGATGCAGGTATTGTATTCCCTATCTCTGACAGCAAGTGGGTGAGCCCCGTTCAATGTGTACCTAAGAAAGGAGGGATGGCCGTGGTGGTCAATGAAAATAATGATTTAATTCCTACAAGAACTATCACCGGGTGGAGAATCTGCATTGACTATAGAAAATTGAACAATGCCACCCAGAAAGACCACTTCCCCCTCCCTTATATTGATCAAATGCTTGACAGGTTAGCTGGCCAGGAATACTACTGTTTCCCGGACGGTTATTCGGCGTATAATCAAATTTCTATAGCCCCTGAGGACCAAGAAAAAACCACATTTGCGTGTCCCTATGGCACGTATGCGTTTAAACGAATGCCCTTTGGTCTCTGTAATGCACCTGCGACTTTTCAAAGGTGTATGATGGCTACTTTTACTGACATGGTAGAAAAATGTGTGGAAGTATTCATGGATGACTTCTCTGTGTTTGGGAACTCTTTTGATGACTACTTAATGAATCTTGATAAAGTACTTTCTAGATGTGAGGAGACAAACCTGGTCCTAAACTGGGAAAAGTGCCACTTCATGGTACGAGAGGGTATAGTCTTGGGGCATAAAGTATCTAACAATGGTTTGCAGGTGGACAGAGCAAAATTGGAGGCGATTGAAAAATTGCCCCCACCGATCTCCGTCAAAGGCATCCGCAGTTTTTTGGGCCATGCAAGTTTTTATCGTCGTTTCATTAAAGATTTTTCGAAAGTGTCTTCTCCTTTGTGCAGGATCTTAGAGAAAGATGTCCCCTTCAAATTTGATGATGCATGTCTGAAAGCATTTGAGGAACTGAAAGGGAAGCTGGTGACTGCACCAATCATAGTCGCTCCGGACTGGGAGCAACCATTTGAGCTCATGTGCGATGCAAGCGACATAGCAATCAGAGCTATTTTGGGGCAGAGGAAAAACAAAATTTTCCACTCCATCTACTATGCGAGCAAGACTCTGAATTCCAGCCCAGATGAATTACACAGTTACTGAGAAAGAGTTGCTTGCAGTGGTGTGGGCGTTTGGACAAGTTCAGATCCTATCTGGTGGGAACAAAAGTCATCGTCTACACAGACCATTCAGCTATCAGGTACTTATTTGAGAAGAAAGACGCCAAGCCGAGGCTGATTCGATGGGTCCTACTCTTGCAAGAATTTGACTTAGAGATCCGAGATCGAAAAGGGACAGAAAACCAAGTAGCTGATCACTTGTCCCGACTCGAAAATCAAAGCCACGTAGCTGAAGGAGGGTCAACCAAAGAAACATTCCCCGATGAGCAGTTGTTAGCAATCACCTCCGGTGAGGCCCCTTGGTATGCTGATTATGTGAATTTTATTGCAAGTGGGGTGACACCACCGGAATTGACATCTGACAACAGAAGAAGATTTTTACATGATGTGAGGCTCTACATGTGGGATGAGCCATTCTTGTATAGGCAGTGCGCCGATCAGTTGGTGCGTAGATGTGTCCCTGAGGAAGAGATGAATGCAATATTGCATGACTGCCATGCCTCACCATATGGCGGTCATCACGGTGGGGACAGGACTGCTCAAAAGGTGCTACAATCAGGGTTCTATTGGCCAAAACTGTTTAAGGATGCACATGCCTTTGTTAAAAGTTGTGACAGATGCCAAAGAACTGGAACTATCACGAAGAAGCACGAGATGCCCCTGCAGAATATCCTAGCAGTTGAGCTTTTTGATGTCTGGGGGATTGATTTCATGGGACCATTCCCACACTCAAATGGTCACAGATACATCCTAGTGGCGGTCGACTATGTGTCTAAGTGGGTTGAGGCCATTGCTCTTCCTACTAATGACGCAAAGGTGGTGGTAAGTTTTGTCAAGAAGCACATCTTCACACGTTTTGGGACTCCTAGAGTGTTGATAAGTGATGGTGGTACTCACTTTTGTAACAAATTGCTGAATAATGTTCTTGCAAAATATGGGGTCAAGCACAAGGTTTCCACTGCCTATCATCCCCAAACGAGTGGTCAAGTGGAAGTGTCAAACAGAGAGGTGAAGCAGATTTTGGAGAAAACAGTGAGTGGGAATAGAAAAGATTGGGCCGCAAAATTGGATGATGCATTGTGGGCATATCGAACTGCCTACAAGACCCCTATTGGGACTTCTCCGTATAGGTTGGTTTATGGGAAAGCCTGCCATTTTCCTGTTGAGATGGAACACAAAGCTTATTGGGCGATTAAAAAGCTAAATATGGAGATGGACTCAGCTGGTGAAAAGAGATTGCTGCAATTAAATGAGCTTGATGAGTTTCGACTGAACGCATATGAAAATTCCAAGTTATATAAAGAAAAGACGAAAAGGTGGCATGACAAGCACATAAAACAGCGTGAGTTTGAACCAGGCCAGGAAGTTCTCTTATTCAACTCAAGGTTGAAGCTTTTCCCCGGAAAGCTTAAATCTCGTTGGTCCAGTCCTTTCGTTGTGGTAAGTGTAAGGCCTCACGGAGCGGTGGAGTTGCGTGATATGAGCTCGACAAGAAAATTCTTAGTAAATGGTCAGAGAATTAAGCACTATTGGGGTGGTTACATTGCACGTCACAAGACCTCGATGGACTTGGTTGATGCATAAACATGTGTTGAGTCGTGCCGCGACGTTAAATCAGGCGCTTCATGGGAGGCAACCCATTGATGGTTGTACACGTCATGCCGCGACGTTAAATTAGACGCTGCGTGGGAGGCATCCCATGATAGTAGTATTTTGTTAACATGTTTTTGGTGTGCCGGACAATGGGGAGGGTGTTGAGCAAAAGCCTGGGGCATAACTAAAATCTGGTAAGGTGACAACGAGGTAAACAACTGAGTGAACTGCGAAACCAGGCTGACAAGCCTCAAAAATCGTCACCGCGGTGCGACCGCGGTGGAAGAAGCCCTCAGATCTCACCGCGACCGCGGTAAAAGACCCTTGCCGATACTCACCGCGACCGCGGTGAACCGCAGACAAAGACCCTTACAGATACGCACTGCGATCGCGCTCGACTGCGGCGCGCCCGCAGTGAACCCTGTCCGCGCCCAGGTAAGTCCGCTGACTTAATTTTTTTTTCCGTTTTTCTTTTTCTTTTATTTTATTTTAATTCATAAATCATTCACCCACCCTAACCCATTCACCGCACTACTCCCCATAAACCTTCCCTTCTCTTTCCCTTTCTCCTTTTTACTCTCTTCTTCCTTCTTCCCCCCCAAAAATACCCAACAGCCCTCCCCCCATCCCCCTCCCCACTCATTTTTCCTCCCCCCCAACCAAGTACAACTCACCCCCCTCACCCTCTTCCCCCCAAGGTCCACCATTGTCATCTTCTCCAAGTAAGTTTTCTTATTTTCTCTGCTTCTTTTTGTAATTTTTACCTTTTTACGTGATTATTTTGTCGATCTTAGTTATTATTATACACTAGTTGTTACCCACTAAGTTTTGTGTTGTTATATGGTGGGTGTGGATACTTTTGGATTGATTTTGTGATGGGTGGGTGTGTGTTCCATGTTAGTAGCCTCTTGTGTGGGGTGGGGTAGTTAATGTGGCATGTGTGTTGCACTAGACGACAAATTACTCTGATTTGGGGGCCTATGTGGGTCGTTTGGGGTCATACTTCGTGGATATCACTGTTGTAGGTGCTTTCGTGGGGTGGTATGTTGAAATTTGAATCACATGTAGTATGTTGGGGGCTTGTATTCTATGTTTTAATATGGGTGCCCCCCTTCATGTTGTGCATTGGCCTTGCGTGGCGAGTTTGGGTTGCTTGATGCCAGCAGGTGGTGAAGTCTGAGTACCCACCCGACTGGCCCACTGCTAGGCTTCTCCTAATGGTGTCCCTATCTGGTTGCAGGAATCATTGCCCCCCGAAAGCGCAGAAACACTTGCAGCACCTCTTCAGCGCCTACCTGGGACGAAACCCGTTTTCTAGCCCAGGAGGCAGAGGACCGATTCAATGCAAAGGCTGCCAAAGTTTGTGTCCATGAAGTACCCGTAGAACCAGCATCCCTCCAAGCTGAAAACCCCGCCATGTATGAGGAGATCCGGCGGCGAGGGTTGGAATTTTTGTTTGAGGAGCCGGAGACAGCCAACGTTATGATGGTTCGGGAGTTCTATGCAAACTACCCGGAACATATGTGCCGCTCGTTCATTGTTAGGGGCAAGGTGGTGGAGGCCTCCGTGGCGAGAATTTGTCACATTTACAGGATACCACAGTTCGACGGCAAAGTCGATTACTACCAGGCCCATGAATCTCCATCGGTGAATTGGAACATGCTTGTTGAATCTATATGCCTGGGTGGTCAGCCTCTATGGGTGAAGGAGAAAATCACACTCCATTGTAGTTCTTTCACTTGGGAGGCCAAGTGCTGGTTCACCGTGATTTGTAGCCGGTTCTTACCCACTAGCAACACCATTGATGTGAATGGCCTGCGGGCTTTGTTGGTGTGGTGCTTCGTCAATAGGATGGACTTCGATTTTGCCCGTATCATTGGGGATGAAATGCTTATCAGGTCGCCGCTGCTAACAAAAGGGTTTTACTTCCCCTCACTTGTCACAAGGTTGTGCAAACTGGCAGATGTGCCCACCAACCCCGGTGATGGAAATTTGGCAAAGAAGGTTGCATTCCGTGCTGCTAAGATAAATATGGGCAAAGATGTCACCGCGCCCATTGAGATTGATGATGATGAGGCTGTACCACCCCCTGTTGCACCACCAAGGAGATCCCACGATGGTTCAGGACCCTCTGGGTCCAGGTCGGGCACCAGACTGCCCACTTTGGAGGAGGAGGTGGCTACCTTGTGCACCTCAGTAGATGGCTTGCACGTACGGTTGGATGCAATGTCCAGACGGCAGGCTAAACCCGAGAGTCGAATGATGGCGTGGTTCCGCGCAATTGAGAGGGCTTGCAACATGGACCCCTCCTCCGTCTCCGACTCCGAGTGAATTCCAGGGAAGTTTCCTTCCCTCTTTGCTTTTATTGTGATTTGTCATGAGGACATGCCATAGTTTTTTGTGTGGGGTGGGAGACTGTTTTGTTGTTGTTGTATGAATGTAGATGTAAGTTGTTTTGTTTGTTTTTCTGTTCTTTTCTTTTTGTGTATATTGTGTCTTTAATTGTGTTTTGTATCACCGACTTGGCCTGACAATGGACATTGTTCGACGGGTTTCTTGAGGGCTAAAGTCGTAAAAAAAATGTAGGAGACTCTTCTTGATGACAGATCACTTTGATAGTATTCTTGAGGGAAGTAGTCTAACAAAAAGACCAAATTTTTTATTTTATTTTTCTATTTAAGGTAGTGTAGTAACTCCCCCTTGGTTTTCTTTTGACCACGGTTCTTTTCCAAGGGTTTATCTTGAACCGGGTCAGGTAGATTTTTTTATTTTTTATTTCTTTTTCTCTTCTTTTTAGGACTTTGTAGAACTCTCTTGGGCAAAGATGGGTAAGGGCGAGAATGCATCCCTCAGTTTACATACCTGCAAACAATCAAAAAGAACTCGAGGGTGCGACGCTTAAGCTCACTTGTAGACTCTTAATTTTTATGCCTTAATTTTGCACACGTTGTCTAACTTGAATGCTCACTTGAGTGTGTTGATGAACTACTTCGGAATTGATTATGTGCCAAGTGTGTGTAAGGTAGTACATCTTATTCTATGTCTGCATGTGATACCTAAAACTTTCCATGTGTGTGTACGACACGAAATAGTAGTTTTGTTCAGTCTTGGAAGTGATATAGGCATTTCTTTGTCGAGCCAGATAAGTGTATGTTATCCGCCAAATTGATATGTATCGAAGTTAACCCCTTTGATCCTGTAATCCTTTTCTTTGGCAACCACATTACAAGCCTTACCCAATTGTTTGAATGGACAATCTAATTGAACATTTTAACCTCTCATGAGCACTTGAAACGTTATGAATTGTGTAAAAGTTAAAGTGTGGGGTGGTTGGTTTGGATTTTGAGTGGAACTAATGAAATAAGGAGAAAGGTGCACTATTTTGAAAAAGAGTAAGAGTCATTATCAAAAAGAAAAAAAAATATTCATTGATAAGTGGTGACTCTTGATGTAATTATGCTTAAAGAAGTATGGGGTAATAATATTGATGTGAAGGTGGAGTTTGGTTTGACATAAGTATGGTTTGAATGTTAAAGTATATGTATTAAAGTTCTTAGGGAGGTGTAGTCACTCTTATATTTAAATGTATCCTACTCGTCCCGCATCCTACATTACAACCAAATAAAGTCCTACTTGATCCTAGACTGAATGAGCTTGATTAGTAGAGTATTACACTACGGGCAAGCCTATGGTGTGTCTGTGTGGCATGTGAATGTTCCTTGTTGAGAGTGAGTAAATTCTTTCCATCCAAAGTTACTGGTCTCTGTGATTTTATATTTGTGGAACTTCTCTCAAATGTGTGATGTGAGGGCATGTAATTCAGGAAGAAAGGGGGAATCTTCACCTCTATCTAGAGTACTTAAAGTAAGCAAAAGTGTGGCATGGCATTAGAGTCTTCACTTGAGGTGGGGCTGTTGCACCACTTGGAATGTTCCTGTAAAATGGCAGGTGTGGTATAAAGGGGTGGTGCATTAGAAGAGTAGGCCTAAAAATGTGGTTTAATTGCTCGAGGTCGAGCAAAAGCTTAAGTGTGGGGTATTGATAATAGGTGAATTATACTATAATTAGGCCCCTAATAAACCACATTTTGTATTGTTTTTAATATAAATGTTAATAACAAAATGCTCTGATTAAAGTTTTTCATGTATTGCAAGTTATATATCACAAGAAGAGAACTTTGGAGCATTTTTTGAATATATTATGGGAAAAGGAGGCCAATCAAATAATACCTATGAAGTGCACCAAATGATCAAGCAAAGTAAAGAGCTGAAGGCCGACCACCGCGGCCGCGGTCGACCGCGGTGGAGCAAGACAGATTCAGAGAACATGGCTGCCACGTTGCTGGCGCGAACGTGGCGCAACCGCGGCAGGACATGCTAACTTCAGGGATTAATCTGCAAAATACGGAATTTTAAGCCCCGAACCCTATATAAACATAGAAGTCCGCCCAAGAGGAGAATTATTGAATTTTGGGAGCAGCAAAGTTGAAGAGAACACTTGGAAGAAGGGATTCATTGAATTCTTCTCCATCTTTTCCAACAACTCTTGATTGTATGTTGAAAAATACAATATTTGGTGATTGTTTGAATATGTGTGGCTAAGAACCCAATTATTCTAGGGTCATGGGCAAAACATGGTTGTTATTTTCAAGGCTTAAAGTGAAAAAGTTGGTTTTATCATATTGGGTTGTTTGTTTGATTCTGTTCTTAACTATTTTACTGAATAGCTAACAGTGGAATACTATCTACGAATCTAGAGTTGAACTCGAAAGTGGGAACTCTAGATTGCATAGAGAATTAAACAGAGCAAGTTCTTGAACCCGGGCATCGGGGAACGGATTCGCAATTAGGATAGACATATACCTAATTGCCTTGCTTGGTTGAAATACACGAAGTGTAATTGCATTCTTGTTAATATTGGTTCCATAGACATATATGCATTGAGTTAACTTGAATAGGCGAGTAAGAATTCGAAAGATTCTTATGAGTAATATAAAACCTGTCAATCAACAATCTAGATAATTCAACTAGTTAATTAAAGCCAAGAACATAACTTGATTGTTAAGTAGCCCGTGACCCTGGAATATCTTCTCCTATTGATAGTTAAAACGAAGTTGATGTCTGTTAGTTGGTTCTCTAGTTAATTAATTACTTGGTATTCTTTTAGGTAGTAAATTAAATCATCATATTTCTTGTGATAAATCCCTTGAACTGATAAGTTTATTAAGTTGATCTTGTCAGAAGCTAATCATAAGTCCTTGTGGGTTCGACATCCGACTTTCTAGTCACTTTATTACTTGATGATCACATATACTTGCGTGAGTGTGTTTGGTCCCAACAAGTTTTTGGTGCACTTCATAGGTATTATTTGATTGGCCTCCTTTTCCCATAATTGATTCCAAAAATGCTCCAAAGTTCTCTTCTTGTGATATATAACCTGCAATACATGAAAAACTTTAATCAGAGCATTTTGTTATCAACATTTATATTAAAAACAATACAAAATGTGGTTTATTAGGGGCCTAATTATAGTATAATTCACCTATTATCAACACCCCACACTTAAGCTTTTGCTCGTCCTCGAGCAATTAAACCACATTTTTAGGCCTACTCTTCTAACGCACCAGGATGCAAACAAAAAAATAAAACGGGTATAAGTTAAAAGGGGGCGATCAAATAGGAGTCCCGTGTAATTTTCACTTAGATTCCGAGCATTTTGAAATTTCAAGTTGAAAACTATATATTGAGCCCACCATGCTGGTATAGTCCAGAAAATTGAAAATGGAGTCTTGGATTATCCGTACCGAATTAAGTTATAAACATCGACGTTATAATAAAAATACTATGCTATTAATAACAAGTATTAATATTTTTTGTTTTATTTTCGAGTTATCAGATCGTATTAATTTGTTATAAGCAGTTAGCAACACTGGTAACTAATTTTATATTAGCTATCGCGGTGTAATTTAACATACTGATCGTGTTTGTTATAAACTGTTAGGAGCATCTGTTATTGCAGGTAAATTGTGATGTAAAAAAATAAAAAAATAAAAAAAATTATGAATTGCTACATCTGACAATTAACTTATGATAACAATTTGCTAAAAAAAAATTATGATAACTGTTATAAATAACAACTGTAAAGCAAAACTAAAGACAAGTATAGAGAGAAACTGATATATTATTGAACTTTCAAACTAATGTACATAATAAACTGAAATCTCCTCAATTTATAGAAGAAAGGAAGCAGTTGCGAGGCTTTTCAGGAAGCAGCTGCAAGACTTTTCCTCAGCTGCTTGTAAGCTGTCTGCATGAGCTGCTTGTAAGCTGTCTGCATGAGCTGCTTGCAATCTGCCTGCATCAGCTGCTTGTAGATAAACTTCAAAAGAGTACTAAATGGATAATCTTCTTCAGGAAGATTATCTATAGCAGAGTAATAAATGAACATCCATAATATAATAATTTCATAACATTCCTCCTTGGATGTTCATTAAAGATAATGTGCCTCGTTAAAACCTTACTAGGAAAAACCCAGTAGGAAAAATCCTAGTGAAGGAAAAAGAGCACATATTTAGTAATACGCATTGCTAGGTGCCTCATTAAAAACCTTATAAGGAAAACCCTGTGGGAAAAAACCTTAATAAGGAAAAAAGAGTGCATCGCGTATTTTACTCCCCCTGATGAAAACTTTGTTTCAAATATTTGAATCTCCGCATTCCAATCTTGTATACCACCTTCTCAAAAGTTGAAGTTGGCAAAGATTTAGTGAATAAATCTGCCGGATTGTCACTTGAACGGATTTGTTGCACATCAATTTCACCATTTTTCTGAAGATCATGCGTGTAGAATAATTTTGGTGAAATGTGCTTCGTTCTATCTCCTTTTATGAATCCTCCCTTCAATTGGGATATGCATGCAACATTGTCTTCGTATAAAATTGTGGCTCTTTTCTCACATTCCAGACCACATTTTTCTTGAATAAAATGAATTATTGATCTCAACCATACGCATTCCCTACTTGCTTCATGAATAGCTATTATCTCAGCATGATTTGAAGAAGTAGCAACAATAGATTGCTTTGTGGAGCGCCATGATATGACAGTTCCTCCACATGTAAACACGTACCCGGTTTGAGATCTAGCTTTATGGGGATCAGATAAATAACCTGCATCAGCATAACCAACAAGATCTGCACTATCTTTGTTAGCATAAAATAAACCCATATCAAGAGTTCCCTTTAAATATCGCAATATATGCTTAATCCCGTTCCAATGTCTTCGTGTAGGAGAAGAACTATATCTTGCTAGTAAATTGACAGAAAATGCTATGTCGGGTCTTGTAGCATTAGCAAGATACATTAGTGCACCAATTGCACTGAGATAGGGTACTTTGGGACCAAGGAGTTCCTCTTTCTCTTCTGGAGGTCGGAACAAATCCTTATTCACTTCAAGTGATCGAACAACCATTGGTGTACTCAATGGGTGCGCTTTGTCCATGTAAAAGCGTTTTAAGACCCTTTATGTATAGGCAGATTGATGGATAAGGATCCCGTCTGCTAAATGTTTAATTTGCAAACCAAGACAAAGTTTTGTCTTTCCAAGATCTTTCATCTCAAATTCTTTCTTAAGATATTCAATTGCCTTTTGGAGCTCTTCTGGAGTTCCAACAAGATTTATGTCATCAACATAAACAGCAAGTATAACAAATTCTGATGCCATTTTCTTTATAAAAATACATGGACAAATAACATCATTTATGTAACCCTCTTTCAGCAAATATTCACTGAGGCGATTATACCACATGCGCCCAGATTGCTTTAAACCGTACAAAGATCTTTGTAATTTGATTGAATACATTTCCCGAGATTTTGGATTTGCTTCTGGCATTTTAAATCCTTCAGGGATTTTCATGTAAATTTCATTATCAAGTGACCCGTACAGATAAGCTGTAACCACATCCATTAGATGTATTTCAAGCCTTTCACGTAAGGCTAAACTGATGAGATATCGAAATGTTATGGCATCCATAATGGGTGAATATGTTTCTTCATAATTGACTCCAGGTCGTTGTGAGAATCCTTGTGCGACAAGGAGATCCTTGTATCTTTCAACTTCATCTTTATCATTTCTTTTTCGCACAAAAACCCATTTATGACCAACTGGCTTTATACCAGCAGGTGTTTGGACTACTGGTCCAAAGACCTCTCTTTTAGCAAGTGACTTCAATTCCGATTGAATTGCCTCTTGCCATTTTGGCCAATCAGATCTTTGTCGACATTCTTCGACAGATCGGGGTTCAAGATCTTCACTATCTTGCATAATGTTTAGTGCAACATTATATGCAAAAATATTATTCACCACTATTTCAGATCAATTTAAATTAATTCCATCACCAGTAGAACTTATTAAAAGTTCCTCACTTCCTTGAGTCTCGGGTTCATTGATTTCTTCAGGAATCTCAGAACTAATCAGATTTTGGGTCTCTTTAGGAGATCCCTTCATAGTATTATGCTGATCATTTGTCGATTTTCTTTTTCTAGGATTTCGATCCTTAGAACCCAAAGGTCTACCACGCTTCAGGCGTGCTTTGGGTTTACTAG